>SZWC01001941.1:123591-149904 GCA_023375785.1 Penium margaritaceum
AGTCAAAATTCTGACTGCAGGTCCGCGGACAGGTTTCGAACCTCGTCACACCCCATCACCAAACTCGACCCAAAAGTGGGTAGGGTGCGTGGAAACAGTGCAGGGGACCCCTACACCACGTGCAAGTGGACCTGCGCCTTGGGAAAGGCGCTTCGCACGTGAAGGAAGGCGCCACGGCGTGTGCGCGCCATGGAGGCGTTAGGCGTTTCTGTGGTGGGTGAGACCTGCGCTTCGGCAAGCATAACTTGAGCTACGCTTGGCCGAATTGCGCGCGGTTTGGTGCGTTGGAAAGCTCATCACTAGCCCTATAAATGTTATGATCATGTCTATGTCCACAATATAACGCAAAACGACGTTATTCCCTTCGCAAACTGACTGTCTCTGAATTCCTGCTCACATAGCGTGAGGCGACCAGAAAGCTCACGCTCAGTCTCAGATTCGCCCAAAACAGTAGACGTGAACCAATAGAGTCCATCAGACCATCGTCGGGACCGCACCACGCGGATTCCATCCTGACAACACCGACAGCGACTGGGCCGGTAGTCCAGACGGTAAGAGTTGCACTGGTTGGATCTTTCTGGACGGGGGCACAGATGTGTCCTGGCGCAGTGGCAAGCAGGGGTGCATTGCACGCAGCACTGCTGAGGCTGAGTACGTGGCCCTTGGCTCAAGCGCGTGTGAGAGCGTGTGGTTGCGTCGTCTGTTGTCCGAGTTGCATCAGTCTGTCGCATCCATCACCTTGCATTGTGACAATGAGAGTGCCATGGCCATTGCAGACAATGACGGTGTGCATCACACTCGCACAAAGCACATCAATGTTGAGTATCACTATGTGCATTCGTTGTTGCACCACGGTAGCATCAGCATCGTGTGGGTTGAGACAGCACGGCAGCTGGCTGACTTCCTGACCAAGGCACTGAAGCGGGACTCGTTTAAGAAGGCTGTGAGTTCAGTCGGTGTGCATCCGTGACTTGCTTTCTTTGTCTCTACCTGCACTTCTGCATGTCCTGGGGGAGTCCGTGTGTTGACCGTGTCTCTGCCCGTCCATGTGCACTACGCCTGTGAGTCATGGGGGAGTGTTGGTTTTTGCGCTCATTGTGCTCTGTTGTGTCCTCCCGGCTTGTGTACATCGGCGTGCAGATGACTGACGGCGAGACTCGACGCCGATGGAGTGTCGTCCGGTGGAGCCGACGCACGCTGAGGTCGTCTCGCAGTTCGCTGGAGCCTCCTCTCTCCGGCGACGTGTTCAGCTCCATCGGCAGGCCTCCTCGGCGGTCACACTGCCGGCAGTCACTGCCACCGCAGTCGCTGTCTGCATGCGTCCAGCGCGTACTGTCGTGCCTGCGTCGTCATGCACTGCCCAGGGTCCCAGTTGCATGTTGCATGGCCCTGTTTGGCAGCATAAACCATCGTGGGCACTACCTGGGTTCAGGCTGCCATAACTCCTCGCTACTATTTTTCTAGCAGATTCTGACCGCACGGATGCGTTCGCAGCGTCGGTATTATGGCATGGTCCAGTTTTCAGGCAAAACGGACGACGCCCGGGTTTTGGGCTGTCGGCTGTCTGGCAGGCCTCACCGAGAAAACCTGCCAGCCTGAACTGAGCTATTTTCTGATTGGCTGATGAACTGAGTAACAAGCTCTACAGAGCTGGGGGGGGGCTAGAACTTGGAGGGGTCCCCCATTGCTGTTCATTCTTCATTCCTAATCAGTCATTATCAGTTTTCAGCTGCTTTCTGGCGCTAACTCTGGCGCGCGCGTTTCTGAGTAACAAAACCCAGAGCTTCCAGACTTAGACTCTAGAGCAGCAGACTGAGGGGGCAGCTGACTTAAGTAACGAGCGTGGAAGCCCGCACGCTGCATCAACAACGCTGCTGCCCCAACCTGCTGCATAGTTTCCATTTGCGTGCTCACCGGTTCTATCTCTCTCGCTCCCCCTTCCTCTAACTGTCTTGGTGAAACTTGAGGTCTAAAGCAAGCATTTTATCGCATCCATGGCGTTCCTCGTGCTCCACTGTACTCTCCCGCCCCGTGGCATGCAACCTATCCAGGAAGCTCCCGGGTAACTTCTGGTATTAGAGTCGTAGGGGTTATTCCTTACTGCTCGACGGTCATGGAACTGTGTCCCGAGGGATAGGCATCCTCGGTGAACCCGCGGCATTCTTGCCACCATCGACCATCTGTCGTTCTACCAACACCATCACCCACCACATTCGTGGCATCCCAACAGCGCAAGCGTCTACAGCAGCGCAACGGGTCCCCCCGTCTTCGGAGCTCCACAGCGGGACCCACAGCATGTGTCTCCCGTACGCACCTGCACCAGCAATCTGCCCATTGCAGTATCCGTACCACTTCCGCCACAAAGGGTCTGCTCGTCTGCTGAGCCGTGCATTCTGCCGTGCGGTGGTGCCCTTCTCCATCGGCAACCGGTGGCCTCACACCACCATCTTTTTACGCGCGACCCTACACCTCTGTGCGACGACCCCGCTCTCACGTAACACACACCCTACTGTGCACTGTTGTCTCTCTGGCAACCATCTTCGTGTCGAGCGTCGCTTCCTCTCCTCGCTGGGCCCCACAGTTCTATGTTGTGGTGCTCTCACGCAACACACCGCCACCGGTGCACTTTGCAGAAATCCCACCGCAACGACATTTCTTGGCTGCACTTGCAACCCAATGCTGCCACACCGGAATCTCCGCCACTTGACAGACCACTGGACAAGGAACTTGTCTCGCCGCGCACAGTAGCCCGTTACGCTGCTCATGGGTGGGAGGACCCGCAAATCCTTGACGAACCCTCACCTACCGACAACGACATCCTGCTATGGTTTCGTATGTTTAAGGACTCATACGGGCGTGAGGAGATCGCTGAGGTAGTTCAGCACAAACGTGAGGACATAAATTGTCAAGTGTATACGGCGGACGACCAACCACCGTCACCGCCTCCAAGCATGCACCCTCCTCACGACTTCCAGCCGTCCAACCTTGCCCTTGTAGCCGATCCTGCTCCTTCTCCATCTCCCACCGCAGCTGCATCGACCGGGCCGTCAACGGAACATGAGGTGCCCGGAGTAATACCTGCCCTCCCTGTCCACACAGACTCCATTGGATTGGCTGGCGCTATTCTTGACGCAGCTGCTGGTGCCGCTGCAACCTTTGCAGCCACAGCCTGGGCGTGCAGAGCCCCGACACAGATGGCAATTGGCCGTGCATTCGAGGCATACGCTTACGTTAGAGCATCTCTTACACTACTCGTCGCCGCCACCGTGAACATCGCGACACAGGTGACAGCAGCAGCAGCTTCTGTGGCCACTGCAGCTTCCTCTGCAACAGACGCAACGTCCAGCGTTGTCGGCTCCATCCGCGCATCCACTGCCACGACGGTGTTGACTCCCACCGGCGCTTCTCGAGAGATCACGCCTCACATCACCACGGACATCCTTGTCGCATCTGCATCGGCCGCGGTGGCAGGGGCCACAGTCACGGGGTTTCTCTACCTCACTGTGGCCGTGGCCGGGTGGGTGGTCGTCCTCTTCTCCTCCACTACATCCGTGGTGCCACTTCTCTTTACCCTACTGCCTCACGACTAGCTTGGTGAGCTTTTACAATGCATTGCACTACATTGCACCTCACTTCACCGCATTCATCTCTTCTCTCTCTCTCTCTCTCTCTCTCTCTCTCTCTCTCGCTCTCTCTCTCTCTCTCTCTCTCTCTCTCACATACACACACACACACATCCCTGCGTGCTCCTTCTCATCATGCCAAGGCCAGAGGAAACATTAGAGGCTTTGCAGGCCACCCTTGNACGACTAGCTTGGTGAGCTTTTACAATGCATTGCACTACATTGCACCTCACTTCACCGCATTCATCTCTTCTCTCTCTCTCTCTCTCTCTCTCTCTCTCTCGCTCTCTCTCTCTCTCTCTCTCTCTCTCTCACATACACACACACACACATCCCTGCGTGCTCCTTCTCATCATGCCAAGGCCAGAGGAAACATTAGAGGCTTTGCAGGCCACCCTTGCTGAGGTACAAGCAGCTCATCGCAAGGTTGAGGATGAAATCCAACAAGGTCGTGAGGCTCAGCATGAGCTAGCCGCCACCGTAGTCACACTAATCACAGAGCACCTCCGCACTGTCCCAGGCCTTGCTTCCGTTCTTCCAACTGAATGGACCGCATCAGCTGATTCTTCCATTCCTCCCAGTGGTGGTGTCCCCAACTCTTCCTCTCCCGCTCTCTCCGCAGCTGCTCTGGCACGATGTCTTCTCCCAGCCAGGCAAAAAGACTTTGAGATACCAACGTCTCAGTTCACGTCTAGGCTCACCTTCACCTCTTGGGAGACACGCTCCAGTGCATGGGCCTAGGGTGAACTTTTGTGGGAGTACTACTTCCCTGCCAAACCGTCGTTCTTCCCTCAACCTACTGAGGCCACCCGTGCCGTGCGGGCTCTCATCAATGCAAGGCCTGAAAACCTTCTCGACGACATTTGTACGTACAATGCCGACCACACACGTGGCATCCCTGCGGACCCTATTGGTGCCTATGCCCTCACTCGCCGCTGCAAGACTGTCACTGGGCATGCTGCCCACAGTGCACTGACTGTACAGTTTAACATACTGCAGATGCGGGCGAACGAGAGTGCAGACGAGTGTTGGAAACGTAGCCTGCGCTTGCTACGTGACCTGGGCAAAGCGGCTTCGGGTCCTCTCTCGGCCTCCCTGTCCATTGTTGCTGGTCTCATTCCCGAGCTATCTGATCTTTACCTTCATGACTCATAGGCAGAACTTGAGCGACTTGCTACAGCCCCGGTCCCTGCGGATTCTCCGCCAAGGATCGGGCCCCTCTACGACTTTACTACCTCCTGTCTCATCGATTGGTGGAACGGCTTACAGAACAAGCGCATGCACCGTGTTGCACTCGCTGCCGTCACCACCTCTTCATCCTCCTCGGCTGCAGCTGCTACCTCCTCTTCCTCCCCGTCTTCTCATGCAGCAACTCATCCAACTCAAGTTGTTTCTCGTGGGGGAGGTGGTGGCTCCGGTCCTGGGTGTGGCCATGGCGGCAAAGGGCGTGGGGGTGGTCGTGGTGACCAAAGCTCCTCTCCCACTACCGCCGACGTCACCTGCTGCAATGGCGGCTCCACTGGTCACTCTGCACCCAAATGCCCAGCTCCTCGGGATGATGTGCATCTCAGATCCTGCATGCGTGCTCACTGGGCATGCACATGTGCGAGACGATGATGTAGTAGGTCTTTGTGCTTTGCATCTGTGGCCGTGATGACATGTGTTTGTGGTCTGTGTGAGTGTGTCTCCGTAAGTGGGAAGAGGGTAAGGCGGTAGAGCATGTCAGCGGACAGGGGACCATCAACCAACAGTGCCCCATCAACATAAAAAAGCATACAACGTTTCTTCTGCATGAGAGTGGGCATGTTTGTTTGGCGGTCATGTTGATCCCCAGACAAGAGATTCACTTTCAACTTGGAAACATATGGCACACCCGTTAGTCAGAGTACGTCCCCAAGTACTTGCAAAGCCACTGTGTCCACACCCTCAACTTCCAACACCTTCCAGAACCCTATTTTTACACCCTCCACATCATGCGCAGCATACATCGATACAAACAGTTGGTGATGCGAGGACATTTGATGTGATGCGGCATTATCAAACACCCATTCATGCATCGGAAGCGAATGTGACCTGGTGACATGTGTGTTTGCCAATTGCTGACTTGGCGACTATGACATGACTGTTGGTTCTGGTGGCTGTAGCTCCATGGATGCTGTCCACCCAGCTGTTGGAGCTCCGACTGAGGGCTGCTGTGACTCTGCCGTGTCGACATAGACTTGCTGCGCCCATCCATGCAGGTGCGGGAACTGGGACAGTTGAGTTTGGTGCAACATAGTAGGGTTCGTGGTAGAGGGGAGTGGGCCCCTGATAGACCGGCTATCCCACCGGCACCTGCATCGTTGACGACGGAAAGATGACTACGCCAAAGGGTACCACGGCTCGAGATCACGTCATCACGGGCGTAGACCAAGCTGGGGGCTGTAGCTGCTGGCCAGGCGGTAGGTGAAGCATCGGGACCGTGAATCTCTGCTGCGACTGCTGGTGCTGCTGGGGTGGCATCATGATGCTCTGGAGATCTGGACACGCATGCATGAAGTGATCATGCTTGCCGCAATAGTTACAAGTGCGCTGTCCGCTGCCGCCACCACCACCCTTGCCGTGGCCTCGCCCACCACCTGACCGGTTGCCCGCTCCTCCATGTCGCTAGCCTCCTCTGCCTCTGCCTCCTCCCTGGGAAGAGCTGTTGGGAGCACTTAACGAGGACTGATGGAGAAAGGCGTTCGGTTCCGGGTTGTTGGCATCTCGAGCCTCTCCTTGGAGAATATCCTCCTAGTGGCGCAGCTCCTCAAACACCTCTGTGAGGTCGGTGTTTTCAACGTCCGTCACCCGAAGGTGCCGTAGAAGCCCTCGCCGGAACTCCTTGTATGGCTCTCCCAAATGCTGCAGAACAGGGTCTAGCCATTTGAGCATAGAGTAAGATGCTCCAAGCATGAGAATGCGGTGACAAATGTCCATTTCCCCATCCTAATACTCTGCTATCGGTGCCCCGGGATTGAGATAGAAGTTGCAGAGTCGATCCCATAGAGAGAACACCAATGCCATTCCTTGTTCCTCATGGCGTGTAGCCAGGTGCTGCCATGCCTCATGAGGCCGTGGAGCTCCACTGCAAGGGTCTGCTGGATCCTCCCCTTTGCCACCAAACCAGAAATAGTATATATAATACGACTAATCTTCGGGCAGTGCTCAGACTAGGGCATTAAAAGCCCGCAACAGGGTACGATCTTTGGTTGCATTTGTCAATGGAAAGAGGTACAACTCCTCTAGCCCGTGCTTTACTGCCCACGCAAGAAAGACTTCCTTCCATGCAAGAAAGCCTTGGGAGCCCAAAGCGGGCAGCGTCAGGTCCTTTTGGGTCATGACCCTGCTGAGATCCTCTCAGGCCACTGTGACGGCACCGGCTCCGCCACTAGCTCCACCTCCAGTCCAATCACCTCCTTCTGGAGTAGATGCCACTTGACTCATGGCTTTTGAGATGAAAGAGAGTCATAGGTCAGCAACGCTAGCCTCAGATCTCCTCCTTTACACCGGCCGAAATTTCGGCAGTAATTCGCAGGGTCCACTTTGGGTCCAGTTTTTGGTTGTGAGCCCGTAGCTCATGGGAAAATGCCTTGTCTTGATCTTGACAGGTTCTCAGGCCACTTGCAACCTGCACTAGCGGATTTGTGAACCTAGGGACCCCGCCTCCACCGTAAGGGGGGCGGATGTGGCGCTTGGGCTCTTCCTTCCACACCTTTTCCGCCCTCACGGGCTTGTCCCTATTGTCTCCCACCTTTGCTATCTGCGTGCGGCCTAAGGGAAGGATTTCGGCGGCCCTTGGAAGCGAGCGCACCTTCCTTTTGTGGCAGACGCACGGATCTGGGCGCGCATGGCTCGGCCGCCACCTTTCTATTGATCTGATTTGCCCCTTGTCCATAACTGACATTTGGACAGGCACAGGAAAGGCTAGGCATGCACTGCTCTTTTGGAGTAAGTCCCCGAAGTCTGGTCCACATAGACAAGGCATGCCTTGCTCCTTTGGAGCAAGTCCCCTTGGTCTAAACTAAATATTATAGCCAGCAAACACTACGGAGGACAAATCCTTGCGGCTTAGACGTTCCTCAGATAGTCTTTGGAGTGAGAGGTCATTGGGTCGAATCATGCCCCAGTGACAGCCAGACAAGTGCCAATGGTACTAATCACGGCTTGAGGCTTCCTTCAATCTACAATCTGACTGTACATTTGAAGTCTAAAGGAAAAAACGTGCGAGATCAGCCCAAGAACGGGGTCGATCCATCAAGAATTGAGGAAGTTGCGCCCCGCCAAAGGTTGGACCGGCTGAGGGGAAAAAAAGGTGACGGGAATTCGTCCCCAAGGACCAAGGCTCGACCCTCGGAAGACCCAACAAGGCCGAAGCGCCCCTTGGGCCCTGATTTTTCAATGAATCAAGGATCGTTGAGGACTAAGGGCGCTTCGGAATGGCGCCCCAATGTGTTATTGTCAAAAAGGGTGCTTTGGGTGGCCGTCACCGCCGCTAGTGGTGCTGCCAGCGGCAGGTTGCCATGGTTCACGGAGACGGCCATATCTCGGTCGTTCCTTCACGGAATGATGCGATTCTTGGTGCGTTGGAAATCTGGAAAGATGAGCTATATGAGCTGAGCCAATAACGCTCATCCTAGGCCCTTACAGAGCTGTGCACGGCTCAGCGACCGCGGGTCGCCTAGGATGTGTTATCATATACATATAGTCTTGTATGTTGACACTTGAATAACAAGTACAGTTTACTCCCACTGTACCACACGTATTCTCGTGCTCCTCCAAGATGAACCTATGCTTCCGCAACCCTGGGAAGGTGTGCACCGGCCCCTCTTGGTCGCTGTTGCCGTCGGTTGGTGCCTACACCATCCGGTTGAGGCTAGCATACCGCGTCTGGTTCACACTTGGTATCAGAGCCACCCTTGGCTCAGGGACACAATCATCTATGTGGCAACCTCTCCAGGTCAGCTTGGACCAGCACACATGTCGTCTCTTTGGCGGATCCCTGCCCAAGGCCAACCACACACTCCGGTGACAAGGCGGTAACCGGAGGACCCGCTGAAGAAGAAGTTGTACTCGATGCAGAGATGACTTCATCCGACACGTACTCATTGGGCACGACGTTTGACGCGCAAGGTGAAGTAACAGCAGCCGCAGCGTTGCAGAAGTTGCTCGTCGACATGCAGGCCAAGATGGACCTGTTGGAGAAGTAAAACACGTACCTCAATCAAGAGCTCGTGAAGCGTCTAGTGACAACACCAGTGGTAGTTGCCACTGTAAATGTGGCTGCGGTGGGCGTCCCGAGCCCGTCCAAGCCGGTGCCATTTGACCCATCAAAGAAGGATGGGCCAGCTCTGCACGCTTGGATAATCGGACTGGAATTATTATTTACCGCCATCGGCGTGGATGCCTCAAGGTACGAGGCACGCCGCGACTATGCCGTGACCTTGTTGAGAGGAGCACCATTAGATTGGTGGGCCGATGTGATGCGGTCCAATCCACACGACAGTGGAGCAGTAATGGTCGCCGACATTACGGCTGCGACCGGAATCTCAACCCCGTTGGCTCCAATCCGAAGCAGTGGCGACCCTACCCTGAAATGGCTGACCTTGTGGAAGGACTTCACGGATTCGTTCATCAAGCGCTTCACCGTGAGTGACATGAGGAACAACGCGCGTGCCAAGCTGCGTCGGCTTTGCCAAACTGGCGGTGTCGCCAACTACACCTGTAGGTTTTGTGAGATCGTCACTAATTATGACTTTGAATCCTAGGAATTGTGCTTCCATTACAGCAACAGCCTCAAGAACGACGCTCGCGCTGTGACGGTGATGCACAACCTCAACGACGACCTGCCGGCAATGATCGCAGCAGTTGAACAGTATGACTCGCGCGTGCAACAGGTTCATGCCAGCAGCCACAACTCTTTTGGTGGTGATTACGGCAAGCGGGCCGAGAGCGAAGACACGCCCATGAAGATCGGAGCATTGCAACAGTGGAAGTGTTACAACTGTGGCAAGCCTGGCCACATTGCGCTTGATTGTCGGAGTCCAAAGAAGGGCGACGGCAAGGGTAAGCGGCAAGGGAAGGGGAAGCAAGCCACGAAGGAAGCAGATAAAGCAACAAAGAAGTTGGGAAACGAGGAGAGCCGGGAGTAGATGGTGTTACTCCTGGATCCTCTCAACCCAAACCGCTAGTTGACCGTCCATCCGAACGCATTGCGGAAATGAAGGAGGTTTCGGAGGTCAAGGCATGGGATTTGGGGTATGAGGAGGAGCAGCCCGCAATTCTCTTGGAGGAGTGAGTGAAATGCGTCAAGGAGAAGGTAGAGAGTCTACTCGATTGTGGTGCAAGCCACAGTTTTGTGAGCACGAAGTGTGCTCGAAAGTGGGGCCTTGTGCTCACGAGCAAGAAGCGGACCGCTAACCAAGTGGACGGCACGATTGAAGTGAGGTACCTAGCCCGTCCCCTCTCCATTCGCATGGGGAAGCTTCGCATAATGACCGTATACCGGGTGTGCCTGATGAAGGATTACGATGTGATCCTCGGTCATGACTTCCTCCACCAGTACAACCCCGTCGTCAATTGGGAGGCGCGCACCATCTCAGTCAAGCTCGGAGACAAGGAGTATCCCCTGCCTACGTGGTCCAAGGAAGAGGCAGCAGAGGAGGAGAGTTGCGGGGAGGAAGCGCCGCAACAGTCGGTACTTTGCAAGGAGGAATCAGTGCCTATGATGCTGAACTTGGTGCAGCTCAAGAGGGCGATCCGAAAAAAGGAGCAGTTTTTTTTTTGCGTTCGTGCGAGACGTGGAGGACGATTTCAACGAACCAGAGGACGTGGCACCTGTTGTGGCACAAGGGGTGACTCGTGAGCAGCCAGGGGTCCAAGGCAAGTTTGCCACGGTTCCTGAGGGGCTTCGGAAGGTGTGTACGGAGTTCAAGGACGTGTTCCCCGACACCCTCCCGGCGGGTCTGCCACCAAAGCGGGACGTGGACTATTGCATCGACCTCAAACCTAAAGCGCATCCGCCTATTCATGCAACGAATCGCATAAGCGACGTGCAGCTACAAGAGCTCAATAAGCAGCTGACTGAGATGACGAAGTGGAGCTTGATCCGCCCATCCTCATCTCCTTACACTGTACCTGTCTTGTTTTAGCAGAAAAAGACGGGGAGATGCTCATGTGCGTGGACTACCGGGCATTGAACGAGTTGACCATCAAGAACCGGTACCCGCTTCCACGAGCCGAGGAGCTCTTTCATCAGCTTTGTGCGGCTTGCTTCTTCACAAAGATCGACCTCCGTTCCAGCTACCACCAGATCTGCATCGCAGCAGATGATGTGGAAAAGACGGTTTTCCACACCCGCTATGGTCACTACGAGTCCCTTGTGATGTATTTCGGGTTGACCAATGCGTCGATCACCTTCATGGCAGGGATGAACAACATCTTCAGGCTGTACTTGGATGACTTTGTGGTGGTTTACCTCAACAACATCTTGGTGTATAGCAGGACGGAAGAGGAGCATAAGGAGCATGTGAAGAAGGTCCTCGGGATTATGAGGGAGGAAAAAAATTATAAAGCTCTCCAAGTGTGAGTTTGCGGTGGGAAAAGTTGAATTCCTTGGATACATAATTAGTAATGGACAGATTGCCATGGACCCGCACAAAGTGTCGACCATGCAAGAGTGGCCGAAGTTGCATAATGTGCAGGATGTACAAGTGTTCCTTGGCTTTTGAAACTACTATCGTAGGTTTATCCTTGGCTACGCGGGATTGTCAGTGCCACTCTCCAATCTCACTCGCAAGGATCACGAGTAAAGTTGGGGAGTTAGCAAAAAAGAATCCTTTGAGAATCTCAAAAGGGCTCTGACCTCCGCGCCGGCCTTGCGCTTAGCCAACAACGGCCGTGAGTTTGAAATGGCGACGGATGCATTGGACCTGGCCATTGGTGGTATCCTTTTGCAGGATTTTTGCAATGGGTTGCAGCCGGTCGCCTACTACTCGCACACGTTGCGTGGGGTAGAGCTGAACTACGTCACCCATGACAAGGAGATGCTCACTATGGTAGCGGCCTTCAAGAACTAGCAGTGCTACCTCGAGGCGCAGAAGTGCACGGTCTACACCGACCACCATGCGTTGAAGTACTTCAAGACACAGCCGAACCTGAGCCGGCGGCAAGCGTGTTGGGTGGAGTACCTCAAGTTGCACTTCGACTACAAGATCGTGTACCGGCCGGGTCCCATCAACCCTGCCAATGCACTCTCACGACGACCAGACCTCATGATGCAGGTCACGTCTCTCACCATCCACGAGGATGCCTTCCTTGTGAAGCTCTTCACGGAGGGATACGAGGCGCATAGGGAATACGAGGCTCAAAGATTTTTCTTCGAGGTACCGTATTGGCGACGGCATGGCACGCAACAGGTGGTGGTTCCCGCGGTGCCCGGGCTTCAACAGCTGATTTTGGAGGAGTGCCATGACAGTGGCCCGAGCGGTCACTTGTCCGCCGAAACGACACTGAAGATGGCGGCTCGCTTCTTTTGGTGGCCCACCATGTTTTTGGAGGTGGCTGAATTCTGCCGGAGTTGTGACATGTGCCAACGCCACAAGGAGCGGAGGACGAAGACACCGGGTCTCCTCCAACCCTTTCCCATCCCCGAGCAGCCGTAACAAGACATCTCCATGGACTTTATCACGGGTTTGTCCATGACAACGGCAGGCGACAATGCGGTATTGGTGGTGGTGGATCGCTTCAGCAAGATGTCGCACTTCATTGCGACACGTGATACGGTGAGCGCAAGGGCACGGCTCGGTTGTTCCTCGAGCACGTGGTGCATCTCCATGGCTTGCCGCGATCCATTGTGAGAGACTGTGACCCGCGTTCTACAAGCAAGTTCTAGCGAGAACTCATGGAGCAATACGGCAGGAAGGTCCAACTGTCGACCAGTTTTCACCCCCAAACTGACTAGCAAATGGAGCGGACGAACCAGACGCTGGAGCAGCTCCACCGTACAGTGGGTGATCCAGACGAGACGGCGTGGGACCAGCGGGTGCCGGTCGCTGAACTGGCGTACAACTCTGCCACGTCCACCTCCACCGGCAAGGCGCCATCTGAGGTGGTGGACGAGGCAATACCTGCCACGCCCCTCAGTTTGCACATCGCAAGCAACCTGTTCGCGGTGGAGTCTACCGTATGTGACTTCACGGAGATTTGAGCGGCAACACGGCATGCATTGGCAAAGGCGCAAGGGCAGCAGAAAGAGCAAGCGAACCGCCGACGTGCAGACGCAACGCTCAAGGTCGGTGATCACGTGCTTCTCAACAGCGCGCACGTCAAGTTTCACGGGGTCCGGTCGGACAAGTTGAAACCCCGGTGGCTTGGTCCGTTCGAGGTGCTCGAAATATGGACACCCGTAGTGGTACGGTTAACTCTCCCGCCTTCCATGACAGTCCACGACGTGTTCCACATATCCAAGCTCAAGCTCTACCATGATCCGGCCGAGCATTTTCCTGGCCGCAGTTCTGAGCCTCCCCCTCCGGTGGTGATCGAGGATGAGAAAACGTTTGAGGTTAAGGCCATCCTTGACCACCGTCGCCGTGGTCGTGGATGGGAGTACCTGGTCAAGTGGAAGGGCTACGATGTGGCCCAAAACTCATGGGAGCCTGCTCGCAACTTAAATGTTCGCGGGGTGATTGCCATCCTCCGCGAGTATCAAGAGCAAACCGGGACGGCTCGCTCCTAAAGGGGGGAGGGGGTAGTGTACGCCGGACAAGTGCCAATAGCACTAATCACGGCTTGAGGATTCCTTGAATGTACAATCTGACCATACATTTGGTGCCTACAAGAAAAACCGTGTGAGATCGACCCAAAAACGGGGTCGATCCATCAAGAATTGAGGAAGTTACGCCCGGCCAAAGGTTGGACTGGCCGAGGGGAAAACAGGTGACGGGAATTCGTCCCCAAGGACCAAGGCTCGACCCTTGAAAGACCCATCAAGGCCAAAGCGTCCCTTGGGCCCCGATTAGTCAATAAATCAAGGATCATTGAGGGCCAAGGGTGTTTCAAAATGGCGCACCGATGTGTTATTGCCAGAAAGGGCGCTTCGGGCGGCCGTCGCTGCCGCTAGTGGTGCTGCTAGAGGCAGATTGTCCTGGTTCACGGAAACGGCCATATCTCGGCCGTTCCTTCACAGAATGATGTAATTCCTGGTGCCTTGGAAAGCTGGCAAGATGAGCTACGTGATGCAGAGGCAATAATGCTCATCCCTGGCCCGTACAAAGCCACGCACGGCTTGGCGACCTCGGGTCACCTAGGATGTGTCATCATGTACATATAGTCTTGTATGTTGACACTTGAATAACAAGTACAGTTTACTCCCATTGTACCACACGTATTCTTGTGCTCATCCAAGACGACCCTACGCTTCCACAATCTCGGGAAGGTATGAACCGGCCTCCCACTGGTCGCCGTTGCCGCCGGTTGGTGCCTACTCCATCCGGTTGAGGTTAGCATACCGTCCCCGGTTCACACCCAGTGACTAAAAGAGGGATAGGAAGGTTCTGAGAGACATCTCATAACATTCTAAGGTCCTTCCTGGAGGCAGGCATCACTTGGCCATCACAGAGAGTGCCATGTAGGCAAGGGGGATGATGCAATCCAGATTGCCCCCAAAGTGGCTCATCCAAGGAGCCACTCCGCACCTAGGCTAGAGGCTGGCTCTAGGACTATAAGTACCTGTCAATTGCCTATGGTTCATTACAGTTCTTGCCTTTGAGACTCCTCAGAGATTTTCCCACCAAATGCAGACACCAAAGAAGCATTGGTTGGTCTAAGCCACAGGATTTTAGCTCCTTGTGCAAAACTGACTAGGTGCTTAGGACACAGTGCAAGGAAGTGATTTCTATGAATTGCTCAGTGTGGAATCGTGATTCTGAGGGTGATATCTTCTCCTAATTGAAATACTAGGAGCGAATGGCAAGTGCCATTGTCTCAGCCTTGTTTTCTACTCCGTTACCTCAGGAAAGTTGACAAAGGATTATGGGCTCACACTGACTAGTTGTAAGGCACACTTCTACGCGCTCTCTCCTCCTCTTTGTTTGCAGCATGCATCAGCTCCATCAGCTCCATCTGCTCCATCTGCTCCATCAGCTCCAACGGTGGATGTTAGAACTTAGAAAACAAGGGCCAAGGACAAGCTCTGTCCTTGGAGGCATGACCCTTGGACCCTAACCTGGATAAGCTCTTCCCTTGGATGCACGACCCTGGATTCGCTAGAGTGTATTAATTTTTGTTTTCAGGTGATCAATGGCTGAGGGGTAAGCAACGGATCTGCACCTTCTAAAACGGTAGCATACAACAGCTTACATGGGTTTACATTGGCCTCAACGAAGCAGAGAAACAAAGAAGCAGAGAAGTAGTATGATGACGCCTAAGATGCTCAGTCTTGAGCAGGTCAATGGCGGCATGTTAAAGTTCACAGGGGTGGGTTTTCCCTTGTGGAAATGGCAGTTTTGAGATCGTCATGAGAGTGTGCGGCTACCTGAAAATGTTCCTCAGAGAAGTGATTGAACTAGCAAAGGATGACCCTAGGTATGAAGAATGGAGTGCCAAAAATGACATGGCGCTCGCGATCCTTGTAACATCAGTGCATGAGTCACAGCATGTCCATCCCCCTGGAATCATACATGCATCCAAGGCTTATGAAAAGATTGCACGTGTGCACCAATCAACGGCTCTTCCTAATCGCCTCTTCATTCTTAAAAAACTTATTGGAATGAGGGTGAGCGAGGGAGAGTCAATTCTTGAATTCCGGGTGCAGTTTGAAGGATTGCTGCAACAAATGACCTAGATGAACTAGGAAATCCACACCAACATGCAAGCCATGATCCTCCTCATGGCGCTACTCGAAACTTGGGATCATCTGATCATCATCTTAGACGGTTGGAAGGAGGAGGAGCTGACGTATTATGCAGTTTCCAAGTACGTGCGCAACGAGGCCATGCAACGTAGTGGCAGTGAGGCCAATATTTTGGCCTATGATGTACAATATGGTGGTTGTGGAAACAACTCCTTTTCTGGTCAGAGTGGCAACGGAAGCAACGATGGTGGATGAAGAGGCAATGGTGGTGGTGGAAAGGGTTCAAACTGTCCTGAGAAGTGCCATACCTGTGGCAAGCCCAGATACTGGGTACAGGAGTACAGGGCTCCCAAAAAGGAAGAAGCAGGTAATGGTGGCAAGAACACAGGCAAATGAAAGGGTAAGAAGGAGTTGAAAAATATGATGGCTGACAGCGTGGAGCCTATGGGCTCGACTTTGGCATGAACCACCACACTTCACGGGAGAAGCATGGGTTCAACTCCATTAGGGACACCAAACGTCGCTTCAGGTGTGTCAACGGCAGCCTTGTCCATGTACAAGGTGAGGGAGACAAGTTGATCAGAATTAACGTGAACAGTGCTGAGAAATACTTGAAACTGGAGAATGCCTTCTACATATCGTCTTTTGCGGCAAACCTCTTGTCAGTGACCAAAATCAGGGACCATGATATGACGGTCATCTTCACAGAGGAAGAGGTCGTGATTGTCCAGAACAAGGACATCAATATATCCTATCCCAAGGAGAGCCTCGTTGCATAGGTCCCAAGAGTTGATGGGTTCTATGTGCTGCAAACCAAGCCCCTAAGGAGTACGAACGAAGGATATGCAGTGGTTGAAGAGCCTAAGCCTCCAAAGCTTGATATTGCACCACAGGCCGTCACCATGGTGACTAACTCCACCAAAGACACAGATGCTGAGCTGTGGCATAGGCGCTTTCGCCATGTGGATGGCAACACGTTCCAAGCTATGCAACAGCATGAAGTGGTTCATGGAATGGAGGGATGTAAGGCCAAGGATGTGAACTGAATGGCGTGACAGTCACACGCCGAGCCCTTGGGATAAACCTCCCACCTCTTGAACCCTTGGTGTGTGGGCCAATTCCTGAGGTGCCGCATGATCCTCTCTTAGTAGAAAGACAGCTGCTAGTGACCGAGGTTCCTGACGTATGACTCTCCCAGCGGCATTTTGTACCAAGATGCGCTGCGAAAGACTTGTAGGTTCAAAAGGACGTGTGCGAGGCAGTACTTGGAACACAAGGATAGTTGGGCCATAAATAAATCCTTAGGCTTAATGGATTAGTACAAGGAAATGTACAAAGTCTCTGGATAAGATTAGCATGTCTAGAACAACCACTAGGCTTCCTTATGTACCAATCCCTATGAGTCAGCCAAGAGCCCCTTGACACTCTGAAGCCCTCTGCTGAGCTGAATTCACATAAATAGCACATGCATCATGTAGTAAGTGTTGCGAGATTTCCAACGCACCAAAGAATGTCTCAATCCGTGGAGAAAAGGCTGAGTTATGGCCGTTTGAGTGCTCCACGCATGACTGCCGCTGGCAGCACCGCCAACGAGGGTCACAGCCGTCCAAAGCACCTTTGCTTGTAAATGCAGCTCTAGCCACCATCCCAAAGCATCTATGGACCGCAATGAACCTTGCCTCATTTTCTAAGCGTCCATCCAGGGACTCTTTGGCTGTAGTGAGCGAGAAAGTCGCTCCGTGAAGCTCGGGGTCCAACCGGTACGTCTCCTGTTTTATGGAGGTGCTCCTGCCACCTTTGCACGGCCGTATCTTTCTCGTCCTTGCACCAAAAGACCCGGTTCTTTGGTTCATTTTATACAGTTTTGCACATAGAATACAATGAGAGCATCAAACATGCATCTGAAGTTAGCATGATGACGTAACCACTGCCTCGACCGTTGTCTCCCATAACATCACCCCTCCCCCCTTCGAGGACACACCGTCCCGGTGCGCTCCTGGTACGCTCGGAGGACCGTGTTGACAGCACCACCCCTATGGAAATTAGCATTGGGGATCCAGCAGTTGTGCTCAGGCCCATAGCCAAGCAATTGCACCAGGTATTGCCACCCGTTATCGTGCCAACGGTGCCCGATAATCTTCTCCACCACGTACCCCTCTTCACCCTCCACCAAGACCGGTGGAGGAGGACCATCTCCCCGCGCCGCGAACTGCACATCCGTCTCCTTGTAGGCCTTGAGAAGAGAAGCGTGGAATACGGGATGGATTCCATAGTGGTCCGGCAGCTCCAACTCATAGCTCACCGTGGACCGCTACTCCTTGACCAGAAAAAGGCCCATCCACTTAGGATTGAGCTTGTCGCTGTCCACCCCCACCAACTGCAAGTGCCGCGAGCTTAGCAACATCCTTTGTCCCACCGAGAACTACTCAGTTGCCCGGTGCTTGTCCGCTTGCTGCTTCATTTGCTGCTGCGCCTTGTGAATTGCATCTCGTACGCCTTGCCACAACTCTGTGAAGTCACTTGTAAACTACTGTACAACAGGTAGGTCCGATCCCGTTTTGATGTCTGAGGGACATGCAGGCTACACCCCACATTCTTATGGGAGGTCGAGGCCGTGATTATGTCATCGTGATGATATGTGATGCATGTTTTGATGCTCCGTAAAAAACCATACAAATTTGACCCAAGAACCGGGTCATTCGGTGCAGGAACGAGAAAGATACGGCGGTGCAAAGGTGGGAGGCGCACCTCTAGAAAACAGAAGACGTACCGGTTCGACCCCGAGCACGACGAAGCAACTTTCTCGTCCACTGCAGCCAAAGCGCCTCTGGATGGACGCTTAACCACTTTGGCAAGGTTCATTGGGGTCCATGAACGCGTAAGGATGGCGGCTGGAGCTGCATTCGCAAGTAAGGGCGCTTCGGGCAGCCGTGACCCCCGCTGGCGGTTCTGCCAGTGGCACTCACGCGTGAAACACTCTAACGGCCATAACTTAGCCATTTCTTCACAGACTGAAACTTTCTTTGGTGTGTTAGAAATCTCGTGACGCATACAAGATGATTCATATGCTTTTTGCATGATTGCACCTTAGTAGAGCAATTCAAAGTGCCAAGGAGCTCGCGGCTGGCTCATAGGAATTGGTACATAAGGAAGGCTGGGGCTTGTTCTAGACATGCCAATCTTACCCAGAGACTTTGTACATTGCCTTGTACTGATGTATCAAGTCTAAGAGATTCATTCCTTGCCCAATCCTCTTTGTGTTCCAAGTATTGCCTCGCACACATCTATTCGATCCTCCAAGTATTCAACGCACCTTGGTGTAAAATCTCGGTGGGAGAATCGCACGTCGGGAACCTCGGTCATTACCAGCACTCTTCTTGTTAGGAGAGGGACGTGCGACATCTGAAGGTTTGGCCCAGATACCAAGGGGTCAAGGGTTGGGAGGTTCATCCCAAGGGCTTGGTGTGTAACCGTCACGCCGGGCACCTCTCGGTTCACATTTGGTATCAGAGTGCGTGGACGTTCGCTCAGTTGTGCACGGACCCAAAGGAGGCAAAAGATCTGCCACACGTGCGTTTCGCCAAAAACATTTCGTCACAACCGGAAGCATGACAGCTGCAACATGTGACCATGTCTACCTCATGGAGGAGATTCGGCGTGCTCCAGACGAGAGAACCAGCAGCTGCGTGAAAGTTGAGGCGAGGTACGTCGGCCAAGGAAGCAATGTGTTGGAAGGTGTTGCATCGACATCCGCACCTGCCTTTTGGCGGCTCAAGCCGAAGGAGCTGAGTTCTATACCGGCAAGAGCAGTGTGCAGGAGTGGTTCTTCACGGTGAACTTGTACTTCACGGCGTTGGGCGTTCTCGTGGGAGACGATACCACAAGGCTGGAGTATGCACCGACGCTGCTTTGGGGAATGGCACTGCAGTGGTGGTTGGAATTGTACCTACAGAACACCGCTAAGTTGCCGGATGGGCTTGCGGCTAGGCAACAGCTTCAGCCATTGTTGATTCTACCACTGGGGCAGGAAGTGCAGCTGAGTGTGTGGGTGTTGATGGAGAAACCAGAGACGTGGGAGCAGTTTCAGAAGCTGCTCCAGGCACGTTTCGACCTCCTCAACAGCAGCTGAGTCGCACGTGACAAGATCAAGCTTGTCAAGCGATGCGGATCGGTCTAGGACTACACTACACACTTCATGGGGTTGGTGGCGCAGATTGAGGACCTCTCGGATGTGGAGGTGTACAATCCCTTCCATGATGGCCTGAAGCCGCATGTCCAATGTGAACTCGTGATGCTCAGGTTGCGGACTTTTGCGGAGTTGGTCTCGACGGCGGAGCGCATCAACGCCGTGAGCTACAATGCCCGCCAGACCTACAATGCAACACAATCACGGGTGGAGCAGCCCGGTCCGGCTGTGTCCATGGAGGTGGATGCAATCCAAGCCGAACAGCGGGACGTGGGCGAGGGGAGCGAGCGGCCACCAGGGACCGAGAGGCAAGTGCAGGGCTTGTGGTGAGGAAGGTCATCGCAAGTGGGACTTCCCCAAGCGCAAGGCACACCAGGGAAATGGGTAGGAGTAGTGAGGAGGGGACAACCTGCTCTTGCAAGTCTTTCATTTGCAAGGGACAGATTCAGCACTGAAAGGCTTTTGCCGATGAAGGAGTTATCTCAAGTGCTATTGCGGAACAAAGGTGAGATCCAGCAGTTTCTAGGGATCATCCTAGAGTTGATTCTTGAGAATCCGGAGGGGCATTTTAAGGATTGGAGGAAGCTACGCGGACTGTTGGAGGGTGGTACCAGCCATAGCTTCTTCAACAACAGGTTGGCGACGAGGTTGGAGCTTGCACGGCAGCCACGGACGTCGGCCAAGGTGCAGCATGTGTCCGGAGTGGTGGAGTGCGGCAGGCCTCTAGTCAAGCAGAAAGTCCATATGGATGAGTTGGTGTGCGACATGGAGTTCCACACTTTCCCTATGGATTATGACTGTTTGATCGGCCGGTATTGCTTGCATGCCTGCAATCCGGAGGTGGATTGGAGGTGCAACCATGTGGCCATGTAGGCGGACGGGAAAAATCTCACTTTACCGTTGTGTCTGGGTGAGAAGAAGGAGTCGGATGTGGCGGAAGCGGGGAAACAGCTGCGCGTCATCAACTTATAGCAGTTGAAGCAATGTGAGCGCAAGGGTGGCCAGGTTTACTTGGCATGGGTACACCAACAACAAGTAGCAGACAGCAGATTGTACTAGCAGAGGGGACAGCCGGTGGAAGGCGCAGGAGCTCTAGAGTTGCCTCTCAGTTTTAGGGAGATGCTCAAGGAGTTCGGGGACGTTTTTCTATAGGAGTTTCCAAAGAGGCTGCCACCGTAGTGTGACATCGACCACAAGATCGAGGTGGTACAAGGATCGTCACCTTAAGTGCAGTCGTACAACCGCATGTGCGACGAGAAGCTTGCAAAGTGCAAGAAGCAGTTGGAGGAGTTGGTGGACCACGGCTTTTTTGGTCGTCGGTGTCTCCATACATGGTACCGCTGATGTTTGTCAAGAAGAAATCGATAGAGTTGCGGATGTGCGTGGACTAGCGGGCGCTCGACAACATCACGATGAAGAACCGCTACCCGTTGCCACGGGCCAAAAGGTTATTCAACCAGCTGCAAGGCACATGCGTCTTCAGCAAAGTGGACCTGAGCTCGAGGTATCACCAAATCCGCATTGCTGAGGAGGATGTAGATAAGACCATGTTTCGGACATGCGATGGACATTTTGAGTATCTCGTGATGTCTTTTGGGCTAACGAATGCTCTTGCTATATTCATGGCACTGATGAACTGGGTGTTCCACCCCTACTTGGATGAGTACGTGGTCGTCTTCCTCGAGGACATCCTTGTCTACTCGCTGATAGTGGAGGAGCACCAAGAGTACCTGCGGACGGTGATGGAAGTGCTGAGAAAGGAGCGGTTGTTTGCCAAGCTCAGCTAGTGTGAATTTGCCAAGCAGGAGGTGGAGTTCCTCGGGCACATTGTCAGCGGGAGGGGGATCCGCATGGATCCACAGAAGGTAGAAACAGTAAAGGAGTGGCATGAGCCGGTCTGTGTGCGTGACATCCAATTTTTTTGGGGTTTTACAAAATACTAACAGAGGTTTATCTGGGGCCACATGGCAATGGGAGCACCCTTGACAGACTTGCTCAAGAAGGGGCGCAAAGGAGAGTGGGGTGCTCAGGTCCGCACGTGCCGATAAAAGAGTCGTACGGGTGCCCAGCTTCGTGAAGATATCCTACCAAAACCGGGAGATGAAGCGTGGGTCGGGGTCCGAGAGCATGCACTTCGACACCCCGTGAAGTTTGATGATGTGTTACAAGAGGATTTGAACCATCTCTGCTACCGTGATCTTTTTCGGACATAGAATGAAGTGCACCATCTTGCTGAACCGATCCACCACCACCAGCACCATGGTATTGCCAGTTGCGCTCCATGGAAGACCCCCCCACAAAGTCTCGTGAGATGTTCGTCCATGGGCGCTCCGGAACCGGTAGCGGCTGCAGCTCTCCTGGTGCCCGTGCCCTCTAGGACTTTATCCTTTGGAACGTGTCACAGCTGCTCACATTCTCCTTGCAATCTGCTCCCATCGTTGCCCACCAATTTTTGGACACAAGCGTTTTGAATGTCTTGTCGTGGCCAAAATGACCATTGTAGTGTGAGTCGTGCACCTCCTCTAATAACGCCTGTCGCAATGATGCAATCCGCGGCACCACAATGTGGTTTCCCTTCTCACGTCGCCAATACTGGCCATCCCACTTGCATCCTTTCACCGTACTCCTGGCAAAGTCCTTGTTCTCAGCATACACGTGCGCAAGCAGGATGCGGACAATTGGAGATCCTGCCAGTACCGTGATCGCATGCACGTCCGTGTCCGGGCAACGTGAAAGCGAGTCTGTTGGGTTGATCCTCCCTGGTTTGTACTAGATCTCGTAGTCGAAGCCGCCCTCTAGCAGCTCCATCCACCGTGCTTGACGATGACTCATCTTCGGCTGTGACTGGAGGTACTTGAGTGCGTAGTGGTCCGTGTGCACCACACTCCACTGCGCCTCAAGGTAGCACCTCCACTGCTTGAAGGCGTTAACCATCGTGAGCATCTCCTTCTTGTGGATTGGGTAGTCAAACTCAGCCCCTTTCAGCGTCTTGGAGTAGTACACAATGGACTGCAACCCCTACCCTTGGTCCTGCATCGGCACCCCGCCGATCTCATAGTTGCTTGCATCTGTCACCAAAACGTACTCCTTACTCGTGTCCGGGTGCACCAACAGCGGTGCCTTACACATGGCAGTCTTAATTGCACCAAAGACTTGCCCCTCTTTTGCACCCCACTCCCATTGGCATCCCTTGTTGAACAAGTCTGTCAAGGGTGCTCCCATTGCCGCTTGCCCCCGGATAAACCTCCGGTAATAGTTTTTAAAATCCCAAAAAATGGATTTCACGCACGCACGCCGGCTCTGGCCACTCCCTCACTGCTTCCACCTTCTTTGGATCCATGCGGATCTCCCTCCTGTTGACAATGTGCCAAACGAAATCCACCTCCTGCTTGGCGAATTCACACGTGCTGATTTTGGCAAACAGCCGCTCCTTTCCTAGCACTTCCATCACCGTCCGCAGGTACTCTTCGTGTTCTTCCATCGTCCTCAAGTAGACAAGGATGTCAAGAAGGAAGACGACTATGAACTGGTCCAAGTAGGGATGGAATACCCGGTTCATCAACGCCATGAACATAGTAGGAGCATTCGTTAGCCCAAAAGGCATCACATGATACTCAAAGTTTCTATAGCACGTCCAAAACACGGTTTCTTCCACATCCTCCTCAGCAATACGGAACTGGTTATTCCCTGACCTCAGGTCCAATTTACTGAAGACGCGCGTGCCTCATAGTGGAACAAACAACTCCTTGAACCGTGGCAATGGGTAGTGGTTCTTCATCGTGATGTTGTTGAGCACCCGGTAGTCCACCCACATCCACAGCTCTCAAGATTTCTTCTTGACGAGCAGCACCGGCACAGCGTATGGAGACACCAACAGCTGAATGAAAACCGGCTCTACCAACTCCCCCAACTGCTTCTTGAGCTCCGCAAGCTCCGCGTCGCTCATGCGGATGTAAGACCGCACCGTTGGTGACGACCCTGGTAACACTTCGATCTTGTGATCCATGTCACGTCGTGGCAACAGCCCCTTTGGGAAATCCTCAGGGAAAATATCCTTGTTCTCCTTGAGCACCCCTCTAACATCGAAAGGCAACTCTGAAGCTCCCGCGCCTTCCACCGGCTGCCCCTCAACTGCTTCAACCGCTGCAATTTACCGCTTTGCAGCTTGTTTTTTACGCAACCATGCATAGAAGACGTGGCCACCCTTGCGCTTGCACCGATTCATCTGCTGTAATTTGATGGCACACAGCAGCTTTCTTGCTTCCGCCACATCGGACTCCTTACCCGCACCCTGCCATAATGACAAAGTGAGATTTTTCCCGCCCGCCTTCAAGACCACCCGGTTGTACCTCCAATTCACCTCTGGATTCCAGACATGCAACCAATCGCGGCTGATCAAACAGTCGTAATCATCCATAGGGCAAGTCTAGAACTCCATGTCATACACCAACTCACCCATATGGACCTTGTGCTTGACGAGAGGCCTGCCGCACTCCACCACTCCGGAAACATGCTGCGCCTTGGCCGACGTCCTGGCTGTCGTTCAAGTTCCAACCCTGTCACCTATTTGTCATTGAAGAAGCTAGGGCTCGTGCCGCCGTCCAGCTGACCGCATAGCTTCCTCCGACCCTTCAAACTCTCCTCCATAATCTCAAGAACTAGCTCCATGATGATCTCTGGTAACTACTAGTTTTCACCTTCATTCCGTAAAAGTACTTGAGGCATTTCCTTAATGGGAAAAATCATTTCAGGACTACTGCTATCCTTTGCGGATGAAAGAATTACATCAGTAGGTCATCCCCTCCTCACTGCTACTACCCGTTTCCCTATTGTGCCTTGCGCTTGCGACAATCCCGCTTGCGATGACCTTCCTCACCACAAGCCCAGCACTTGCCTCTCGATCCCTGCTACCCTCCCGCGCCCCGCTGTCCGGCTTGGATTGCATCCACCTCCATTGGCACAACCTGACCCGGCTGCTCCACCCGTGGTTGTGTTGCATAGCTGGTCCGGCGCGCACTGCAGCTTACCGTGTCGATGCGATCCGGCGCCGAGACCAACTCCGCAAAGGTCCGCAACTCAAGCAACGCAAGTTCATGTTGGAGGTTTGGCTTCAGGCCATCATGGTAGCGGTCGTATGCCTACGCCTCCGAAATGTCGTTGATCTGTGTCGCCAAAGACATGAACTGTGTAGAGTAGTCATGGACTAATCCGCTTTGCTTGACATGCTTGATCTTATCACGTGCGACTCGGCTATCGTTGAGGAGGTCGAAACGCGCCTGGAACATTGTCTCGAATAGCTCCCACGTCTCTGGCTTATCCTTCAATGCCCGCACACCGAGCTGTACTCTCCACCCCAACGATAGACTGAGCAATGGCTGAAGCCATTGTCCGGCCCCCAGCCCATCCGGCAACCCAGCAACGTTCCGTCGGCACAATGCCGACCACCACTATAGCGTCGTTCTCCGGAGCAGCATAGGAGCATACTCCAGTCTCTTGGTATCTTCTCCCACGGGAGCGCCTAACGTCGTGAAGCATGAGTTCACCGTGAAGAGCCAATCCCGCACACTTCCCTTGCCGGTGTAGAGCTCTGGCTCTTTTGGATTGGGCCGCCAAAAAGCAGGTGCGGATGCCAATGCTACACCCCCCAACACACTGCTCCCTTGGCCGACGTACCTCGCCTCAACCTCCGCGCCCAACTGCTCGTTCTCTTGACGCAACCTATCAAGAGCATGCCGGATCTCCTCCACGAGATATTCCTAGTCGTATACCGCCGCTGCCATGCTTCTGGTTGTCCTGAATAAATTCTAGCCAAATGCAGTTGTGGCATATCTACTGCCTCCCTTGGGTCCGCGCAAAGCCAAGTGTGAACCGAGGGACGCCCGGCGTGACGGTCACACGCCGAGCCCTTGGGATAAACCTCTCACCCTCGACCCCTTGGTGTGTGGGCCAACCCTTGAGATGTCGCACGACCCTCTCCTAGCAGCAAGACCACTGCTAGTGACCGAGGTTCCCGCCGTACGACTCTCCCGGCGGCGTTTGCACCAAGGTGCGCTGCGGAAGACTTCTAGGATCGAATGGACGTGTGCGAGGCAGTGCTTGGAACACAAGCAGAGTTGGGCAAGGATTCAATCCTTAGACTTGATAGGTCAGTACAAGGCAATGTACAAAGTCTCTGGGTAAGATTGGCATGCCTAGAACACCTTTAGGCTTCCTTATGTACCAGCCCCTATGAGCCAGCCGAAAGCTACTCGGCGCCTCGAAGCCCTCTATCGAGGCGCAATCATGCAAATAACACATGCATCATGTAGTACGTGTCACAAGCTTTCTAACGCAGCAAAGAACGCCTCAATCCGTGAAGAAACGGCTAAGTTATGGCCGTTTGAGTGCTCAACGCGTGACGGCCGCTGGCAGCACCGCCAGCGGTGGTCACGGCCGCCCGAAGCGCCCTTGCTTGCGAATGCAGCTCCAGCCGCCATCCCGAAGCGCCCATGGACCCCAATGAACCTTGCCTCATTGGCTAAGCATCCATCCAGGGGCGCTTCGGCTGCAGTGGACGAGAAAGTCGCTCCGCCATGCTCGGGGTTGAACCGGTACGTCTCCCGTTTTCTGGAGGTGTGCCCCCCACCTTTACACGG
>SZWC01001941.1:149976-175629 GCA_023375785.1 Penium margaritaceum
GCTCAACGCGTGACGGCCGCTGGCAGCACCGCCAGCGGTGGTCACGGCCGCCCGAAGCGCCCTTGCTTGCGAATGCAGCTCCAGCCGCCATCCCGAAGCGCCCATGGACCCCAATGAACCTTGCCTCATTGGCTAAGCATCCATCCAGGGGCGCTTCGGCTGCAGTGGACGAGAAAGTCGCTCCGCCATGCTCGGGGTTGAACCGGTACGTCTCCCGTTTTCTGGAGGTGTGCCCCCCACCTTTACACGGCCGTATCTTTCTCGTCCGTGCACCGAATGACCCGGTTCTTGGGTCGATTTCGCACGGTTTTTCACGTAAAATAAAATGGGGGCATCAAAATATGCATCTGACTTCAGCATGATGACGTAATCACCGCCTCAACCGGCGGCTCCCATAACATCACCCCCCCCTCCGAGGGCGCACCGTCCCGGTGTGCTCCTGGTATGCTCGGAGGACCGTGTTGACAGCACCGCCCCTGTGGAAATCGGCTTCAGGGACCCAGCAGTTGTGCTCAGGCCCATAACCGAGCCATTGCACCAGGTACTGCCACCCGTTACCGCGCCGACGGTGCCCGAGAATCTTCTCCACCACATACTCCTCTTCCCCCTCCACCAAGACCGGTGGAGGAGGGGCCTGTCCCCGCGCCGCGAACTGCACATCCGGCTCCTTGTAGGCCTTGAGAAGAGAAGCGTGGAACACAGGATGGATCCCATAGTGGTCCGGCAGTTCCAACTCGTAACTCACCGCGGACCGCTTCTCCTTGACCGGAAAAGGGCCCACCCACCGGGGCTTGAGCTTGTCGCTGCCCACCCCCGCCAGCTGCAGGTTCCGCGAGCTCAGCAGCACCTGTTGTCCCACCGAGAACTCCTCGGCTGTCCGGTGCTTGTCCGCTTGCCGCTTCATCTGCTGCTGTGCCTTGTGTAGTGCCTCGCGTACACCGCGCCATACCTCTGTGAAGTCACTTGTAAACTGCTGCACCGCGGGTAGGTCCGATCCCGTTGCCATGTCTGAGGGACATGCAGGCTGCACCCCATACACTACCTCAAAGGGAGACCGTCCCGTAGAGGCATGCACTGCTGAGTTATAGGCAAACTCAGCCACCGGGAGCTTGCATTCCCATCCCTCGCCATCCGGCTCCAAGATCCCCCGCAGTAGCTGCTCCATGGTCTGATTGGTGCGCTCAGTTTGGCCATCCGTTTGGGGATGGTAGGCCGATGAAAGAGCCACACGGGTGCCCAGCTTCTTGAAGAGTTCCTCCCAAAACCGGGAGGTGAAGCGCGGGTCGCGGTCCGAGACCATGCACTTCGCCACCCCGTGCAGTTTGATGACGTGTTGCAAGAGGAGTTGAGCCGTCTCTGCTGTCGTGACCTTCTCCGCACATGGAATAAAGTGTGCCATTTTGCTGAACCGGTCCACCACCACCAGCACCATGGTGTTGCCCGTTGCATTCCGTGGAAGATTCCTCACAAAATCAAGTGAGATGTCCGTCCACGGACGTTCCGGCACCGGTAGTGGCTGCAGCTCCCCTGGCGCCCGTGTCCTCCGCGACTTGATTCGTTGGCACGTGTCACAGCTGCTCACGTACTCCTTGCAATCTGCTCCCATCGTCGTCCACCAATATTGGCGCGCAAGCGTCTTGAAGGTCTTGTCGTGGCCAAAATGACCACTATAGTGCGAGTCGTGCGCCTCCTCCAGCAACGCCTGTCGCAAAGACGCACTCCGCGGCACCACAATCTGGTTCCCCTTCTCCCGCCGCCAATACTGGTCGTCCCACTTGCACCCCTTCACCGTACTTCCGGCAAAGTCCTCGTCCTCCGCATACCCGTGTGCAAACAGGCTGCGGATGATTGGGGATCCCGCCAGCACCGTGATCGCATGCACGCCCAAGTCCGGGCGGCGCGAAAGCGGGTCCGCTGGATTGATCCTTTCTGGTTTGTACTGGATCTCGTAGTCGAAGCCACCCTCCAGTAGCTCCATCCACCGTGCTTGACGACGACTCAGGTTCGGCTGCGACTTGAGGTACTTGAGCGCGTAGTGGTCCGTGTGCACCACACACCGTTGTGCCTCAAGGTAGCACCTCCATTGCTTGAAGGCCTGGACCACGATGAGCATCTCCTTCTCGTGGATCTGGTAGTTTAGTTCAGCCCCTTTCAGCTTCTTGGAGTAGTACGCAATGGGTTGCAACCCTTTCCCTTGGTCCTGCATCAGCACCCCGCCGATCGCATAGTCGCTTGCGTCCGTCGCCAACACGTACTCCTTGCTCGTGTCTGGATGCACCAACACCGGGGCTTGACACATGGCAGCCTTCATTGCACCGAAGGCTTGCCCCTCTTTTGCACCCCACTCCCATTGGCGCCCCTTCTTGAGCAAGTCTGTCAAGGGTGCTCCCATTGCCGCGTGCCCCCGGATAAACCTCCGGTAGTAGTTCGTAAAACCCAGAAAAACCTAGATGTCACGCACGCACGCCGGCTCTGGCCACTCCTTCACTGCTTCCACCTTTTTTGGGTCCATGCGGATTCCCCTCCCGCTGACAATGTGCCCGAGGAACTCCACCTCCTGCTTGGTGAATTCACACTTGCTGAGCTTGGCAAACAGTTGCTCCTTTCTCAGTACTTCCATCACCGTACGCAGGTGCTCTTGATGCTCCTCCATCGTCCGCGAGTAGACAAGGATGTCGTCGAGGAAGACGACCACAAACTGGTCCAAGTAGGGGTGGAACACCCGGTTCATCAACGCCATGAACGTAGCAGGAGCATTCGTTAGCCCAAAAGGCATCACGCGATACTCAAAATTTCCATAGCACGTCCGAAACGCGGTTTTTTCCACATCCTCCTCCGCAATGCGGATTTGGTGATACCCTGACCTTAGGTCCAGTTTGCTGAAGACACGCGCGCCTCGAACCTGGTCGAACAACTCCTCGGCCCGTGGCAACGGGTAGCGATTCTTCACCGTGATGTTGTTGAGCGCCCGGTAGTCCACGCACATCCGCAGCTCTCCTGATTTCTTCTTGACAAACAGCACTGGTGCCGCGTATGGAGACACTGATGGCCGAATGAAGCCTTGGTCCACCAACTCCCCCAACTGCTTCTTGAGCTCTGCAAGCTCCGCGTCGCTCATGCGGTTGTAAGACCGCACCGTTGGTGACGACCCTGGCACCACCTCGATTTTGTGGTCAATGTCGCATTGTGGCCGCAGCCCCTTCGGTAACTCCTCCGGAAAAATGTCCCCGAACTCCTTGAGCACCTCCCCAACACCGGGAGGCAACTCTGGAGCTCCTGCGCCTTCCCCCGGCTGCCCCTCCGCTGCTTCGACCACTACAATCTGCTGCTCTGCTGCTTGTTGTGGATGCACCCATGCCAAGTAAACCTGGCCACCCTTGCGCTCGCACCGCTTTAGCTGCTGCAAGTTGATGACGCGCAGCTGCTTCCTTATGTACTAGCCCTTATGAGTCAACCGAGAGTCCCTCGATGCTCCGAAGCCCGCTGCTGAGGTGAAATCATGCAAATAACACATGCACCATGTATTGCGAGCTTTCTAACGCACGAAAGAACACCTCAATCCGTGGAGAAACGACTAAGTTATGGCCGTTTGAGTGCTCCAGGGGTCATTGCCGCTGGCAGTACCGCCAGCGAGGGTCACGGACGCCCGAAGCACCCTTGCTTGCGAATGCAGCTCTAGCCACCATCCCAAAGCGCCCATGGACCCCAGTGAACCTTGCCTCATTGGCTAAGAATCTATCCAGGGGAGCTTCGGCTACAGTGGGCGAGGAAGTCGCTCCGCCGTGCTCGGGGTCAAACCGGTTCGTCTCCTATTTTCTGGAGGTGTGCCTCCCACCATTTCACGGAAGTATATTTCTTGTCCTTGCACTGAATGACCCGGTTCTTGGGTCGATTTCACATACGTTTTCACTTAGAATACAATAGGAGCATCAAAACATGCATCTGAATTCAGAATGATGATGTAATCACCGCCTCAACCGGCGGCTCCTATAACAAAGGATGAGGGAAAGTGCAAGAAGCAATGTGAGCCATGCCTCTAAGGCAAGACAAAACGAAATTCCTTTGAGTGTAATGGGCAATGTGTGGCATCAATCTTGGATCTGATTCACTCTGATCTGTGTGGACCATTTCGCACTCCCTCGAACGGCAGCAATAAGTATTTCCTGATCTTCATCGATGACCACAGTCGCAAGATGTGGATCTACTTCCTGAAGGCAAAGGGAGAGGTCAAGGAGAAGCTGCAAGAGTTTTTCATCATGGTAGAGCAGTAGATGAGCAAGAAGGTCAAGGCGGTGCGCACGGACAATGGTGGTGAGTACGAGGCGTACAAGGGTTCGTTGAGTCAACACAACATCAACAACCAGACCACCACGCCTTCCACTCTTGAGAGTGATGGCGTTGCCGAGCGAATGTACCAGACTAACCTTGGCATAACACGAAGCATGCTCTTTTACACTAAACTTCCACCTTGCTTCTGGACTCAAGCTGCAAGAATTGCTTGCTACCTTGTAAATCTTACTCTAGTAGCCGCACTTGGAAGACGAGGTAAGAAGCAGTCAGAGAAGTAGCTAAGGACGCCGAAGGAGGTTTGGTCAGGAAAGAAGCCAGATGGCTCACACTTGAAGGTTTCTTTGCTGTACTGCATGGGCAAAGGTCCAAACAGGAGAAGGAAGTGGCAAGCTGGAATCAAATGCCCACACTTGTGTAATGGTCGACTATGACACTGCGCACAAGGGATACAGGTAGTGAGACCAAGCAGCTGGAAAGCTCATCAGGAGCCAAGTCGTCAAGTTTGATAAGAGAACACTCGGCAAGGGAAAGTTGCTTGATCCTATCCTTGCTCCAAAATCAGGAGAGTAGGTTGTTGTAAACCGGACACTGTGTGCTTGTTTTGGCGTTGTTGTGGACAAACCCGTGATTAAATCCATAGAGATGGAGATGTCTTACCACGGTTGCTTGAGGATGGGCGAGGGTTGGGGGAGACCCGGGGTCTTCGTCCTTCGTGTCTTGTGGCATTTACACACGTCACAAATCCAGCAAAATTCAGCCACCTTCGACAACATGGTGGGCCACCAAAAGAAGCGAGCCACTGTTTTCAATGTCTTGTCGGCGGAGAAGTGACCACTCTGGCCACTGTCATGGCACTCATCCAAAATCAGCTGCCAAAGCACGGACACCGCAGGAACCACCACCTGCTGCGTGCCGCACCGTCGCCAATATGGTGCCTCGAAGAAAAATATTTGAGCGTCGTACTCCCCATATGCCTCATATCCTTCCACGAAGAGCTTCACGAGGAAGGCATCCTCGTGGATAGTGAGAGACGCAATCCACATCATCAGGTCCAGTCACCGTGAGAGTGCGTCGGCTGGGTTGATGCGACCCGGCCGGTATATGATCTTGTAGTCGAAGTGCGACTCGAGGTACTCCACCCAACGCGCTTGCCTCCAACTCAGGTTCGGCTGCGTCTTGAAGTACTTCAACGCATGGTGATCGGTGTAGACCGTGCATTTCCACGCCTCGAGGTAGCACTGCCAGTTCTTGAAGGTTGTGACCACGGCAAGCATCTCTTTGTCATGGGTGGTGTATTTCAGCTCCGCCCCGTACAACTTGCACTAGTAGTAGGCGACCAGCTGCGACCCGTTGCCAAAGTCCTGTAAAAGAATCCCACCAATGGACAAGTCCGATGCATCCATCGCTATTTCAAACGCACGATCGCTATCAGCCAAGTGCAAGGTCGACGCGGAGGTCAGAGCCCTTTTGATATTCTCAAGGGCTTCTTGTTCGGTAATTCCCCAAATCCACTCGCAATCCTTGTGAGTGAGATTGGATAATGGCACTGACACTCCCGCGTAGCCGAGGATAAACCTGCGGTAGTAGTTGCAAAAACCAAGGAACACTTGTACATCGTGCACACTATGCAACTTCGGCCACTCTTGCACGGCCGACACTTTGCGCGAGTCCATGGCAATCTTTTCATTGCCAATTATGTGTCCAAGGAATTCAACTTTTCCCAGCGCAAACTCACACTTAGAAAGCTTTACAAAAAAAAATTCACCTTCCTTGAAATCTTGAGGACCTTCTTCACATGCTCCTCATGCTCCTCCGCCGTCCTTCTATACATCAGGATTTCGTCAAGGTAAACCACCACGAATTCATCCAAGTATAGCCTGAATATGTTGTTCATCGCCACAATGAAGGTTGTCGGCGCATTGGTCAACCCGAAAGGCATCACGAGGGACTCGTAGTGACCATAGCGGATGCATAAGGCCGTTTTCCACATCATCTGCTGCGATGTAGATCTGGTGGTAGCTGAAACGGAGGTCAATATTTGTGAATAAGCGAGCCACAAAGATCTGATCAAAGAGCTCCTCAGCTCGTGGAAGCAGGTACCGATTCTTGATGGTCAGCTCGTTCAACGCCCGATATTCCACGCACATGTGTACCTCCCTCATATTTTTCTGCAAAAACAAAATAGGTACAGCGTAAGGAGACGAGGATGGGCGGATGAAACCCTACTCCGTCATCTCGGTCAGATTCTTCTTGAGCTTCTGTAGCTGCGCATTGCTCATGCGGTACATTGCATGAACAGGCGGGCACGCTCCAGGTTTGAGGTCGATGCGATGGTCCACGTCCCGCTTTGGTGGCAGACCCACCGGGAGGGTGTCGAGGAACACGTCCTCTGGTTCATCAAAATCGTCCTCCATGTCTCGCACGAACGTAAAAAAAAATCTGCTCCCTTTTTCAAATCGTGTGCTTGAGCTGCACCAAGTTCAGCGTCAACGGCGCCGGTTCCTCCTTGCGAGGCACCGACTGCTGCGGCACTTCCTCCTTGTAAGTCTCATCCTCCGTGGCCTCTTCCTCGGACCACGCAGGTAGGAGATACTCCTTGTCTCCAAGCTTGACTGAGACGGTACGTGCCTCCAAATTGAATGTGGGGTTGTACTTGTGGAGGAAGTCATGACCAAGGATCACATGTTAATCCTTCATCGGACTCACCCGGTATACAGTCGTTATGCGAAGCTTCCCTACGCGAATGGATAGGGGATGGGCCAGGTACCCCAAATCAATCGTGCCGTCCACTTGGTTAGCAGTCTGCTTCTTGCTCGTGAGCACAAGGTCCCACTTTCGAGTACACTCCATGCTCACAAAACTGTGGCTCGCACCACAATCCAGCAGGCTCCCCACCTTCCCCTTGACGCCTTTCACTCCTGCCTCCAAGAGAAGTGTGGGTTGCTCCTCCTCATACCCCGAATCCCATGCCCTGAACTCCAAAAACCCCGTAATTGGCGCAAGGCGTTCGGGTGGACGGTCAACTGGCGGTTTGGGTTGAGAGGAGCCAAGAATAGTGCCATCTACTCCCGGCTATTCTCGTTTTCTGACTCCTTTGTTTCTTTCTCTGATTCCTTCGTGGCTTGTTTCCCCTTACCTTGCCGCTTACCCTTGCTGTCGCCCTTCATTGGACTCCAACAATCACGCACAATGTGACCAGGCTTGCCAGAGTTGTAGCACTTGCGCTGTTGCAACGCTCCGATCTCCATGGGCATGTCGTCGCTCTTGGCCCGCTTGCCGTAACCACCACCAAAAGAGTTGTGGCTTTTGGCATGAGCCTGTTGCACGCACGAGTCATACCGTTCAACTGCTGCGATCATTGCCGAAAAATTGTCGTTGAGATCATGCATCACCATCACAACGCGGGCGTCGTTCTTGAGGTCGTTGCTGTAGTGGAAGCACAATTCGTGCGAGTCGAAGCCACAATTGGCGACGATTTCACAAAACCTGTGGATGTAGTTAGCGACGCTGCCAGTTTGGCGAAGCCGACGCAGCTTGGCACGCGCCTTGTTCCTCACGTCACCCACGGTGAAGCGCTTGATGAACGACTCCATGAACTCCTTCCACGATGTTGGCCATTTCAGGGTAGGGTCGCCACTACTGTAGGTTGGAGCCGATGGGGTTGATATTTTGGTCGCGGCCGCAATGCCGGTGAAAATTGCTGTTCCACTGCCGTGTGCATTGGACCGCATCACATCGGCCCACCAATCCAACGATACCCCTCTCAGCATGGTCACGGCATAGTCGCGACGCGCCTCGTACCTTGAGGCATCCACGCTGATGGCAGTGAAGTACAATTCAAGTCTGAGTATCCAAGCGTGCGGAGCTGGCCCATCCTTCTTCGATGGGTCGAACGGCTCCGTCTTGGGCGGGCTTGGGACGCCAACTGCAAGTCCGTTTGCGGTGGCAACTGCCATTAGTGTTGGCACTTGATGCTTCGCAAGCTCTTAATTAAGGTACGTGTTTTGCTTCTCCAATAGGTCCATCTTGGCCTGCATGTCGGCGAGAAACTTTTGCAACATTGCGGCTGTTGTTACTTTGCCTTGTGCATCAAACGCCGCGGCCAACGAGGAAGAGCCGGTTGAAGTCATCTTGCGACCGGTGTAGCTTCTTCCTCAACGGGTCCTCCTGTTACCACCTTATCACCGGAGTGTGTGGTTGGCCTTGGGCAGGGATCCGTCAAAGAGACGAGATGTGTGCTGGTCTACACTGACCAGGAGAGGTTGCCACATAGATGATTGTGCCCCAGAGCCAGGGGTGGCTCTGATACCAAGTGTAAACCGGGCGCGATGTGCCAGCCTCAACCGGATGGTGTAGGCACCAACCGGCGGCAACGGCGATCAAGGGGAGGTCGGTCCACACCTTCCCGGGGTTGTGGAAGTGTAGGATCATTTTGGGATAGCATGGGAACATGTGTGGCACTGTGGGAGAAAACTGTACTTGTTATTCAAGTGTCAACATAAAGGACTATATGAACAAAATGACACATCCTATGCGACCCGAGGTCGCCGAGTCATGCGCGACTCCGCACAGGCCTGGGATGAGCATTATTGCCTGGAAATCACGTAGCTCATCTTCCTAGATTTCCAACGCATCAAGAATCGCATCATTCTATGAAGGAACGGCCGAGATATGGATGTTTCCGTGAACCACGGTAATCTGTCGCTGGCAGCACCACTAGCGGCGGTGACAGCCACCCGAAGCGCCCCTTTCTGGCAATAACACATCGGGGCGTCATTCCGAAGCACCCGTGGCCCTCAATGATCCTTGATTCATTGACTAACTTGGCCCCAAGGTGCGCTTCGGCTTGTTGGGTCTTCCGAGGGTCGAGCCATGGTCCTTGGGGATGAATTCCTATCACCCGTTTTGCCCTCGACCGGTCCAGCCTTTGGCTGGGCGTAACTTCCTCAATTCTTGATGGATCGACCCCATTCTTGGGTCGATCTCGCACATTTTCTTGTAGATTCCAAATCCACAGTCAGAATATACAGTAAATGAATCCTCAAGCCGTGATCAGTGCCGTTGTCACCCGGCTTACAGTTGTATTGCTTGAATCAGGTGATCAAGCACCTTAGAACTAGCAGATGGTACCAATGAATCAAGATGATGCTGCAACAGGAAGAGTGACTGTGCAGGCTGACATAGCAATGGACTTTGACAATGAGTCTGAGTCGTCCAAGGCCTCCGAGTCCAATTCTAAGGCCGGTGGCTCTTCCTCAAACAACGGATCATCAGTACCACAAGAATTACCCAAAGAATATCAACTGAAGCAGCTAAGACTCGAAGCACCACCAACCACACTCCGGCGTAGCACGCGCTTGAAGAAACCTCTGCCTAAGTATGATGTTGAGAGCGCCGAATGGAATGGACTCAGCTGGTCATGTCTAGCTCAGGGAGAGCCTGTGACCGTAGCGGAGGCAATGGACATGCCAGATGCGGCCAAGTGGAAGGAGGCAGTGGACATTGAACTTGTGTCTATTGAAGAGAACGGAACATGGGTCCTGGTGGTTAGGCCCCTAAATGCCCACGTGGTGGGGTCAAAGTGGGTGCCCCGGAAGAAGTTCAAGCAGGATGGTAATATTAACAAGTACAAGGCAAGAGTTGTAGCAAAGGGGTTTTCCCATCGTGCAAGCTAAGAGTATGAGGAGACCTTTGTGCCTGTCTTCACCTTTGCCTCCATCAGATCCATGTTGGGCATCGCTGCTGGAAACGATCTGGAGGTCCACCAAATGGATGTCAAGAAATATTTCCTCTAGGGGAAGCTTGACAAAGAGTTGCAAATGGAAATATCTAAGGGAGTGAAGGCCCCAGAGGGCAAGGTATGCAAACTCGTGAAAGCTCTCTACGGGCTGAAACAAACCCCAAGGATGTAGTACAAGGAGATGGACGGCTTCATGGCCGGGCTCACCTTCACGCACGTGTGGGAGAGCAAGGCTTGATGTTGGTTACATTATACGTGGATGACGTGATCATCTGCTTCTCGTCAGTCGAGTTGTTAAACAAGCTAAAGTCATATCTTAGCAGCAGATTCAAGATGAAGGACATGGGTCCTCTCGAGTTCTACCTCGGGAAAGCCGTCCACCGCATCTGAGTAGCAGGTACCATCGAACTGAATCAGACCTAGTACATCATGGAGGTCATCAAGCACTACAACATGGAGGACTACAAGCCCATCAGCACACCCATGACAACAGACATCAAGTTCTCCTCCTTCATGATTCCTAACACGCAAGCAGAATGGCGTGAGATGGAAAACGTTCCCTACCGTTCTGCTGTTGGCAGTCTCATGCATTACATGGTAGGAACACGCCCTAACATTTTGTATTCCGTGGGAAAGGTGAGTAGGTTTATGGCCAGTCCAGGGCCACAGCACTGCCGAGCAGTGAAGTGCATCATGTGTTATCTATAGAAGGCACAACACATGGGACTTCAATTTGGAGGCCAAGAAGGTTCCGACCCACTACGCCTCGTGTGCTACACCAATGCTGACTGGGGAGGGAGAATCGATGATAGAAAGTCCACCTCGGGCTTTGTGTGCCTTTTGAATGGTGGTGTAGTCTCCTGAGAAAGCATAAAGTAAGACTGTGTCTCCCTCTCTACCTCCAAGGTAGAGTACATTACTCTGTCAGAAGGATGCAAGGAGACACAGTGGCTACGCAGCTTGCTTGTTGAGATGAAGTTACCACATACCGAAGCAACGGTGGTCCGGATTGACAATAAGAGTGCCATGAAAATGGCACACGATGACATCATCTCCCGGCGGACCAAGCACATCGACATCAGGTACTACTAATCACGCGACCTGATTGTAAAGGAGATTGTGGACCTGGAATACGCAGAGACCAAGAAGATGCTTGTAGATTTCATGGCCAAGGCGCTTGATAGCGAGTTGCATTCTGTAGGTACCCGAGGAATCGGTATGGTCAATGCAACCGGCAAACACTGAGGACAAGACAACTCGAGAGAGAAGATATCTCATGCCAAATGGACAAAGGTGCAAGGAAGAGTTTATTGATCTCATATGTCCCTTGTCCATAGCTGACATTTGGTTAGACTAGACATGCCCTGCTCCCTTGGAGTAAGTCTTTCAAGTCAGGTCCAGATAGACAAGGCATGCACTGCTCCTTTGGAGCAAGTCCCTTTGGTCTAAACTGGATAGCATAGTCAGTGAACACTACTTAGGACAACTCCTTGTGGCTTAGACGTTCCACAGATAGTCTTTGTAGTAAGAGGTCATTGGGTCTTATCTTGCCCCAGTAACTAATTTTCTTTGTGACCAAAAGGGGGTTCAGAAGTTTCTCAGAGACATCTCAGAACATTCCAAGGTCCTCCCTTGTGACTGGCGCCACTTGGCGGTCAGAGAGAGCGCCATGTAGGCAGGGGGGATGATGTCATCCACATTTCCCGCAAAGTGACTCATCCAAGGAGCCACTACGTGCCTAGGCTAGACGCTGGCTCTAGAAATATAAGTACCTGTCTGTTGCCTATGGTTCATTACAGTTATTACCTTTGAGACTCCTCTCAGAGCTGTCCACCGAAGGCAGACACTGAAGAAGCATTCATTGGTCTAAGTCCAAGGAGTGAGCTCCTCGCGCGAAAGTGACCAGGGGCTAAGGAAACAGTGCATGGAAGTGATTCCTATGAACTGCTCAGTGTAGAACCAAGATTCTGAGGATAATATTTCCTCCTAGTTAAAATACTAAGAGTGGACGGCAAGCATCATCATTTCGGCCTTGTTTTCTAGTCCATTGTCTGAGGCCGGTTGACACTTTCTACGTCGGTGCCACTCCTAGGCGTCCTTTTTAAGTCCTGGAAGTTACTATAATACCGTAAGAACAGTCTCACCGTTAAATTGCAACTTGTCTTGCTTGATTTGACGTAAAAATGAGTATGGTAGGGTTGGGTTTACATGGTGGTCATGGATGTTGCAAAACCCTAACTGCCAAGCTCAAACAAGCAAGAGCTCGTACGGGTGGGTCTCAAGGAGCGAGACCCGCCCGTCGGCCGGCGAGCGAAGCTCGTCGGTGCAACTTGCTCGATCGAGGACAATTCCCTCACATGTCACACAAAAAGTGGTAGACCGCCCCCATCCAAAATCACCGGTGGAAGCATGATCCATGCCACTACAAGTTCTAGACCTAATCTAGTTTTATGAGGTTATGCACTGTACGGTGCAGACCAAACATTCTGCGTGGAGACAAACATAGGTTTCACAGTAAATCCAACATAGTATCCATGACAATCAGTAAGGGTGGGGTGGAGGCAATATTGTGAGAGGGAGGCAAAAGCACGAAGACACGGGATGGCATCCAACGTGGTTCCAGCGTGGCTCACAGTGCATCACCTCCACTCTTTGGATCAGCATACCCTGCGCACTCAGGTTCACATCAGAGGGAAAACATATACAGAGACGATTAACAGGAAGTGATTTATTTTGCCCCACCTCTCATTTTACTTCGTCCTATGGAGTAAAATTGGAGTCTTTTGCATGCCCTATATACCCTAGAAAATTGATGTCACGGAGTGTTGAAACTCTACTCTTGCTGAAAGCGTCCATTCTTTACTCTCTGAATCTGATCTCTCCCCCCTATTTTCCTTTGAATACATGTCTTGCTTGAATTTGGTGTGGGAAATTTGTGTTCCATGGTCCTCTTCTCCATGACATCACTCCCTAGGATGGCAAGACAGGCAATCGCGCTCATCTTCACCTTGCTTGTATTTAGGATTGTGTCATTGCTATATTGCTTCTCGACGATCTTTGGGACAGTAAACTTTCTGACAGTGGTCCTCTGTGTTTGCTCGGCTGGCTGCCCAGTCCAACGCTTTGCATTTTTTTGCCTTGCTCTTCGTCGGAACATCGACTCCCATTATGCTCTTTTCTTTTATTATGCCTTCGATTTTGATCTTGATCATCTAGCCTCTGTTGAGACTCTTGTCCCACTCTCTCGGGTGGGATGGAGGGATCCCGGTCCCCTTGCATTTTTTTTGCATTGCCCTCGTCATCTTCACACCCTACCTTGGCTTGTGTGGCTTTGTCCTCTCATGTTCCCCTCGTGACTCTCCACCTTAGTCACGGCCCAATGCGCGATTAGTCTTGCTATCACCCTTGCCTCACACTCATGACGTACAACTTCGATTCCTCCGATCTCATTGTGGCGTCATGTTTGGCTAGTCTCTCATCTCTGAGGAGTTTAATAGTGTCGTCGACGCCTTTGTCTACTTATGATGCTACCTAATCCGTTTCTTTTTTAACTACTAGTAACCTCTCCCTTTTGGGGGCCGAGTCCATGACTTTGCATAAGGCTCGTGAGGCCACAGAGGCCTCACTCTAGGAGACCTTCATGCAGGAGGAACTCATTTCTCTCCATGGGCACGTAGTCTACAAACTTGTGGACCAGCCACCTGGTTAGAAAGTGATTTTTGTGCGGTCGGAATTTTTAGTGAAATCTGAAGCCCAACGGTGCATTCACTGTTACAAAGCACGCATCGTTGCTACGGGATTTGCTCAAATTCCTATAATTGACTTCAACGAGACCTTTGTACATGTAGGGTGCTACACCACTACTCAAGATTTCCTTATTCTGGTGATGTAGTGTGATTAGGACCTCAAAACAGATGAAAGTCAATGATACCTTTTTCCATGACACATTGGACGATGAGATCTACACGGTCCAGCCATCCGGTTTCACCGATGGCACTAGCAACGCTCTGCAATTTTGCTAGACCTTGTGTAGACTAAAGCAATCTCCCCACTCTTGGAACAAGGAGATCATGGCTTATCTTGATAAAGTGGGGTTGTGTTACACTGTTGTTGGGTCAATGTTGTTTCTCAGTCCTCCATCTTCACCTCTTGTCACTGTCCTCGTCTATGTTGATGACATTCTTATTGCCTCGCCAAGTCCATCCGTTGTCCCGTCAGTGAAGTACTTGATACAGTCAGACTAAAAGATGAAGAACCTAGGCCATGTCCAAGTCTTCCTTGGCATGGAGCTGGAGTGAGACCTTCCTAACCACACTCCACGTACATCAGACACCCTATATCCGCAACCTTGGTGAGCACTTTGCTCCTCTACTTGATGCGATCACACCTGCCTTGACGCGTCTGACCCTTGCTGGTCAGAGGCTCCTGAAGACGTTGAATGTATCCGAGTTGGGAGGTGATGTTGATGCCATTGATTTTCTCCACGTCACTGGTTTTCTCATGTATCTTGCTCTGATGAAATGTTCTACCATTGTGTTTTCCATCAACTACTTGGCAGAGTTCATTTAGTGTCCACGTGAGTGACATCTCGAGGCCAGCTTTTGTGTACTGAGCTATTCAGTGTCCATTTCAAGGGCCTAACTATACAATTCAGCAAATCCCTTAGCCATTGTTCACGGCTGCACAGATAGCAACTGGGCACATGACAGTAACTCTCGCAGGCGAATTGCTTCCATTCTCTTGCTTTGGGAAACCACCGTGTCTTTGAAGAGTGACAAATAGGAATTTGTTCTCAAAGTTCCACCGAGGCTCAGTATTTCACACTTGGCTCAAGTACATGTGAGAGTGTTTGGTTGTAGCGCTTTTCACAGAATCTACGCGTGCCCATTCCGTGCATCACCTTGTGTTCCCAGTCTTCAAGCACGAAGGTCACTACTTAAAACCACGGCATCCATCATTCACACACAAAACATATCACCTTTCAGAACCACCTTTTTTTCTAGTTTTTAACAACCAATGTCGTGAAGTCTATCTCAGCGGACACACGGTCACAGTGTGCTGAATCCTTGACCAAGGCTCTCAACTCTGGCACAATCAAGTCTTATATTCACGCTTTTGGTCTGAGTTCCACGCCCTCTACATCTCACTGATCTTGCTGCACATTTTGTTCTTGCAAATCTGTTCCATACATTCCTATCGTCCTATGTTCATGGCATGACCTGTTTTTTTATGTGTAATGTTGCTTTCCTACGAGCCAGGGGGGTGTTGGCATTGATGCTCAAGACTCTTTGATACAATGACCACTGTCCACTTTCCTTCACACACACACACACACACACACACACACACACACACACACACACACACACACACACACACGCACACACCTCTATAAGAGAGTGAGGCAACATGACTAAGACACAAATTGAGTGTTTTCTCGAAGAAACAACAACGTCAAGCATGTCCGGCGTTATCCACGCTCGGTAGACTTTGTCTCTCCCATTTGTATAGCCAGAGGCTTGCGACAAGGGGCCAACCAAGCACTACGAGAACCCAAGGAAGATATTCTCCGGCCCCTGTGTGTGTGTGTGTGTGTGTGTGTGTGTGATCACACACACTTTATGATGATGTAGAATCGTTGCATGCATGATTGAATTGTGATTGTGCTTTTATTATTTGTTAGTTGTCGATTCTCCTGGGGTCGTAATTTCAAAATCTCCCTACAGTAGTCACTCTTGGATAACCCTTCTAGGTCTTTCTCGACCTCAATGGGGGAGGGGGGGGGTTCTCACCATGTGTACAAAGTACGAAGTGGGGTTTGCTTCACTGAGCATGATTAGATCTCGCAAGTCCTAGAAACTCTTTATTTCGTCTTTCTGAGTGTGAGGTTTACATCCATGGCTCTCCTTGCCCCCTCGCTCCCCAATGTTGTTGTCCTCACTTGTCTCCACTGAATAAAATATACTCCCTAGTCTTTTAAATAAATTGAATAAACATCACTGGTATTCAGAAACACTTACAATTATTCGATGATTTTTTTTCAGATTCTACATGATTTAAGAATTTTAGAGAACCACGCATTGAAAATTAGTTGTTTCTGTATAAATATGATAATATATTTAACTATTATCATCTTGAAATTCATACCAGGATATAATATGTATTCATCTGATTCTAATGAGGTGGGAATTTGTGCGATCCATTGCCATCTTAAGTATGGATTCACCATGTGTTTGGAAACTTGTGATTAAATGAATAAATCATGATGGGAAATATTTATGTTTTATTACATTTTTCAATAGAGTTTATTCCTTCAAATGTATGGTTGAGGATTTAGTGCAACCAACACGTGGTCAACACGGGGGGATCACAAGAATGGGAAACTTCGAGTTACTCGAGTCCAGGTCAGGACCCAGCGTGTTTCGGAAAGCCTGACAAAATATAGGGCGGGAAAAGGAGGAAAACGCGCGCTTTTAGAAACTATTTTCACTATGGCCAATCAAGTTGTCGGATCGGGAGAGCTTGCAGCGTCATACGCCGATCGCAGCTGTCGTTTATCCAAACTGGCTTTCGACGGCCGGCAATGGCCGACTCGTTTGAACGCGGTCAACTGAGCTTTTCACACCAGCGAGGCCGTCATTTGCGTGCGATACAGGTCTGCTGCTATCTGCTTGAAGGCTATCAACGACCGGCATCAAACCTGCGGGTTTCCACTGCCGACAAATATTGTACCCTGCCGACAAGATACGCAGCAACTACGACATTAATCAGGTCACTTTTACGCTACCATTTTGGAGTCGGTTTACACAATGTAAGTGTAATGCATGTAAGACAAAGTTCCGTTACACAAAGTAACAGTCCAGGGGATGTTGTAACAGATAGGTAAAAAAGGTTTTACTTAATCATGTCATAAATATGATTTATTAACACATATATTATGCCTGAATTGGTAGTATTTATAGTTTTAGATATCATTAAAAGTAACCATGATGAATATAAAGAATAGGTAATTCGAACATTAGTATTAAGAAAAGATGGGAATTATGTTAAATTTCAAATAGCGTTAAAAAATAAAATTTTGATGAATGGGAGGTGATGAAAAAAATGTGTGCTCTCTTTTCCAACCACAATTTCACCAGTTTTTTGCAGTGGCCTTCATATGGGAAAGACTTCATTCATGGAAAAAGATTAGACTTTAATGTAGTAATATACCATGGTTTCCATAAGTATTTCACCGACTTTTATGCTTAGAAAGATCCATTTGAGCGAAATATTCATCGATTCCCTATTCATGTTTTTAATTTCTTGACAGGTTTGGTCACACTCGGATTTGGGGTATATGTGTTATGAATTCATGCATTTGGTTAGCATGGTTTTCATCGTAGCACACATTTTTGTGAAGATGAAAAGTCCATAAGCCCACCAATTTTCACTCAATTTTCCGTAAATCTATTGAGAAGTGACGCGTTTGTGATGGAAATGAGCGTTACCAAGTATAATAAAAAATCTGAACTAACAGGGTTTAGATGGAGATACGTAATTGGATGAGTTAGATGTCGCCTCGAAGATACAAAAGGATTGTACTTTCAATTGAGACCGTAACTGTATCCCTCTCCCGTGATTGTTTCCCGATACGGGTTTCACCCAGGCCGGCGCATGCGCTTGTCCGCCGCACATGTTCGATGTGCTCGGACGCTACTACTTCAAAGGCCCAGCCTCCCTTGTCCTTCCGCATGCGCCACTGGCGGTCGTAAGACCGTTGTCCGAAGCCCACAAGGGAAGAGGGCAGCAACGATTACCCCCGCGCTGCGTGTGCAATTGGCGCTGCGTCGGCGTAAGCGGGTGAAGCTTCTCGAGATGTGCGACTGCCCTCCCTCGCTGCCCGCTTGCAGCTTTCAATGTCTCTCGTCTCTTCGTCCGCACGCCTTTTTTGGGTGGTGGCCATGTCAGTCTGGGCAGCGGCGACCACAGACCCTCGCCTGCCCATCGAGGCGTGAGCTTTGCAGTGAATGGCCCCGGCGTCTCGCAGCAAGTCGTCGCATCAGATCCTTGCAGAAGATCGATGCAGCCGATCGACCGGCTCAGCGGGGCCCGTGGCGACTCTCACCCGCGCCTCAATGCCACAGGCGCATGTGCGGCTGCGTCCTGCTGCCTGTCTTTGAGATGGGGGTGCCACACGCACGGACCGATCCCTCACACGTCCCATCGTCAAAAACTGCGTAGCGTGTGACGGGGCAGCCGACGCTTGCCGAGTGATGATCATCGGTGCGTACTGACGCCCTGGGGCCACGACGAAACCCGTAAGACTGGGAGATGGAGAGAACACCTGAAGCCTTTTTTTCTCAAACGCAATGCGACGTTCGTTGTGCGTGAAACGGGCCCGCAACGTCGTGTGCTTCTGGAACACCGCAGGTGCTGCAGGTGCTTTCGGTGCAGGAAGTCTGGCCTCTCAGATTGCGCTGTCGAGTAACTAACTGAGCGGATGCAATGTGTTTCAGTTCTGTTGCACTCTTCCGTGCAGCAAGCCGACGTCGCACAGGCATGGCGCACACGAAAAAGATCTTTTTGTGCAGCTCCCTTCCCTTTCCTGACCGCGCGGCGTCCTTGTGTCTCCCTGCCTCGGCTGGCATTCTAGTGGCGGTCACCCTCGACGTTGAGCGCCATGAAGAAAACTCCTTGCAGAAACTCTTGTGTTTGCTTGCTTGCTTGTTTGTCTTGCAGGCCTCGCGGCATTCGGAGAGGAGCAGGCCGAACGAGGGCGGTAAGGCAGGCGGACACGTCCGCATAAATGGCAGCGGGAAGGCGGCGGGAGGACGTTGACTGCGGTCAGCAGCAGGGCTGGAACCGCGGAAGTGGTCTTCGAGATGACGCTCGCAGCAGCTCTGGAAAGAACGAAGCCAGGCAGCAGCGCCGCCGCAGAAAAAAAAACGGCGGCTTTCTGAAACGAGTGCTGGGCTTTCTCGGGCTGGCGGACAGCGCGAAGGGGAACAAGGCGGAGGCTGTCAAGAGGTCGTCAGCCCATGCGTTGAATGCAGTCCGTCTTGAGGAGGGGGAGGAGTCTGGCTCCAAGGGAGGACGGGAATCGGCGGCGCTGGGCAGATCGGCTGCAGCGGAAGGGGCCTTGAGAGGACGCACAGGCGTGACAGAGGCGGAGACAAGTAATGTTCCAGAGGTGGGACCGGGGGTGACAGAAAACCATGATGCCGGCGCATGCTCAGTCGCGCTGGCTGATGGGGGCTCTGCTGCGGTTGCCTTGGAGGCCCCCAAGGCACCTGATGAGTTTGGCAGAGTTCGGCAGAACGCTGCCGTGGGCCCAGCCCATGTGCCTGCTTTGCCGCTGGAGACGTTGCCTGAGGAGGCCCCTGCTGACTGCGAGGGGGGACCTGAACTGGCGGCTGCAGCGGACGGTGGTCGGGCGGAGGTTCCGGACAGCCGGGACGGTCCCAGCAGTGCATGGGGTGCGCGTGCGTTGGACCCTGCATCGGGAAACGTTGGGTTGGCGCAGGAGTCTGCAGCGGCGGCGTCCGTTGCAGTTTCAGACCCGGCGCCCTCTTCTGGCCTCGGTGCTGCCACAGCTGCAGCAGCTGCTGCTGCAGCCATGAGCGACGCAGAGCACGAGCACGGGGCTGTGCTGACAACGGCCGCGCTCACCTCTGTTGGTTACGTACAGCTCCTTGACTCATCTCCTCAACTGGGACCCATCATGCAGCAACAACCAGAAGCAATTCCTAGACAGGAGCTGCAGCAGCAGCAAGAGCAACCGCAGCAGCGGCAGCAGCAGCAGCAGCAGCAGCAGCAGCAACAGCAAGGGCAGGAGGAGCAGCAGCAGCAGCAGTCACTGCCAGTGCTGGAGGAGTGCCAGCAGCAACAGTTGCAACAGCAGGGACTGCTGAGCATGAAGGCTGCTCGTCTCTCTGCGCGCTCCGTGTCCACCCCTCCCTCCGCGGCGATGGTGGAAGTGCTGCTGGGTAGCCCCCCACCTCGTGCGGCGATGTCCAACTCCTCACAGGCTCTCAGCATGGGCAGCGGCAAGGATGGGCGCCGGGGGCATTTGGGTTCGGGGGCTGTGCAGGGAGGTGCGGCAGGCAAGGGGAGGAACTGGTTGGCTATGGGAAGCCAGAGGCAGGAGGGTGCAAGAGGGGATGGAGAGCGTGTGGGCGCTGCGCAGGCGAGTGGCCTGCCGAGGGCGCGGTCGCTGCCGTGGGGAAGGCTTGGGAAGACACCGTCGCCTTCCACTCAACCGCTGCCGGAGCCATGCGAGCCAATGTCGCCTCTTCCCAGTCTCGTGGGTGGCGGCGGTCCTGGCGCACCCGGTGCTGTCGTGGCAGGTGCTCCCGTGCAAGCGCAAGAGCAGGAGGAGGAGCGTGAGCAGGAGGTAGCAGCGACTGGTGAAGGCGAGCGCATCAGCCGATGTTGGGGAGACAGCCATGGGGCTTCAGGTGCAGACGCTGTGCCCTTGGGTGGTCCGGGGTGGAAGTCGGCGATCTCGGTGGTGGAAGCTGCCGCGGGTGCTGGGCTGGAGGGCAGCAGCGGCCTGAGGGCAGCAGGCGTGCAAGGATTGACGGAAGCTCCCGAAGCCTGCATCTCTTTGGGACAAGGAGGAGAAGAGGAGCGTGGGGAGAGTTGTCACCTGGAAGTCTGCGAACAGGAACAGCAGCATCAGGAGCTGCAGCAACGACAGAAGGAGCAGCTGGAGCAGAAGCAGCTGATGCAGAGACACGATGAGGAGAAGAAGCAGCAGCAGCAGCGGATGTGGGAGCAGGAGGAGGTGGTGGAAGTATTAGTAGGCCATGAGTGGCAGGAGCAGTTGCAGGAGTCGTCGGAGGCGCAGCGGCAACAGGTTCGGCAGCATGAGCAGGGCGGCATGCAGCAGTTTGAGGGCTCGTACGGAAATGAAGGTGCCGTCGTGTCACAGAAGCTAGGAGGAGGACAGGAGGGACATTGCGGGGTAGCAGAGCTGGTTCCAAGGGAGGCACAGGGTGACTCGGGGGGCGAGGCTGACGAGGCTGTGGGTCTTGGCCGCAGCAAACGTGTCCTATGTGTTGAGCAACTGGCGCATGAGGAGGCGGGAGATGGCGTGCCCACCCGTGCCCCTTCTGCAGAGCAGCAGCGTCAGCAGCAGCAGCAGCAGCAGAAACATCACCAGCACCACCAGCAGCAGCACCAACAGCAGCAGCACCAGCAGCAGCACCACCACCACCACCAGCAGCAGGAGGAGCAGGAGCAGCAGCAGCAGCAGCAGGAGGAGGAGGAGGTGGAGCAGCAGCTTGAGCAGCAGCAGCAGCAGCAGCACCAGCAGCAGCAGCAGCAACACCGGAAGCAGGAGCAGCAGGAGCAGGAGAAGCAGCAGCAGCAGCAGCAGCAGAATGAGGAGGAAGGGGAGGAGCAGCAAATCTTCCGCGACCAGGAGCAAGGAATGCCCCTTTCGTCATCACAGCCAGACGACTGCGCAGCTTTCGCCCAGTGCAGTGCAGGTGGTGGTGCCGGCACTGCTGTTAGCGAGGTCGCTGTGAACCCTCCCGATGCTTTGGCGTTCGACGGCTCGAGACACCCCGCCCTGCGCTCGGGTTTGGCAGTGCTGGAGGGAGCAGAGGTGGTGGTGGAAGCACAAGAGAGGCCAGTCGCGCTGCCGATGGCCGAGCATGGTGATGTCGATGGCCATCACCATCACCATGACGATAGATGTGGTGGTTGTGCGGCGGGGTCAGATGTGTCGACAACATGCGAACGAGGTACTGCCAAGGTTGGAGTTGGATGAGAGTGTTGCTGATGCGTCGGTTGATTCTGGAGGAGCATCGGGGAGAGGGGAGGGGGGAGGGGGGGAGTCCATATTTGGCAGGATATGATGGCCATGTTGTCCTGTTCAAGTTTCTAGGACTGCTCCCATTCACAGAGAGCTTCCCCACCGCCTCCCCCTAACCCTCCTGGCCCCCTCTCTCGCACTTTCCGCATGAGCATTCCCTTCTTGTAACCTCCTCATTTTCTTGCTGAATGTGCGTTCCTGCCACGGTGTTTTCCCATGCAGGTGGACTGTCTGAAGCAGTGTCAGGGTCCAGCGACAGGAGCAATGACACGAGACCTGCCACGTCCTCCTTGGCAGCTCCCGTCTGCTCTGGTGAGAGCCCCGTGCACCCGCAGCCACATCTTGAGTTGCCTGACTGCGGGAGGGAAAGGAACTCAAGCATGTGTGGGAGTGAAGAAGTCGGTGGTACTGGAGTGACGTCGGCTGTAGCAGTACCAGCAGCACCAGCAACAGCAGCAGCAGTGGGGGGTTCTCCAATGGCTCCAACCACCCCGCCTCTTTGTAAGCAACCCAGCAGGCAGAGCCCAGGCAAGTCCCGAGTCACACAAGCAAGCAGAGCTGCTGCAGCAGTAGCTGCTGCGACTGCTGCTACCGTGCCATCGCCGACTTCCACAACTCGCCATGGCGGCCCTTCCAAGCCATCCTCTTCGGTCATGCCAGAAGCCACGCACAGCCAGCAGCAGCAGCAGCCTCGTCCAGCAACCCTTACTGCTGCTGCAGTCTACGCAAGCAACACGCTGGCCACCCGGCCGGGACCTGCGGCCATGCTAGCGACTCCGGAAGCACCGCCAGCGGCGGCCCTGCAAGGGCGGCAGCAGCAGGGAAGCCCGCGGACGCCCGCCGTGGGCCGCCATGGCCTGTCACCAGGGAGGGGAAGGGGAGAGCAGAGCCCTGGGATGCGTCGTGGTCGGGGCCACGGGGACGGCGTGAGGGGACGCAGCCTCAGCCCGTCCGCGCCGCATCGAGTGCCACCCAGAGCGGTGGGCGATGCTGCTGCTAGCCCGCGTTCCAGCTCAGCCGCGCAGGCTGAGAACGCTGTAGGGGCTAGCGGCGGTCCAGGAGCCGGTGGAGAGAGGCTTGTGCCTGCGCCTGCGCTGGAGGGTGACGAGCTGTCGCCTCATGACTCTGAGTTCACGTCAGAGGAGGAAGCGACGGAGAGGAGAGCGGGAAGTGCCACCGTGAGTGAGTCCGAGGCTGAGAGCCTCAGGACAGACAGATGCAGGAAGGAGCAGGCGGTTCCCGGTTCAAAGGCAGGGTGTGTGTCGTCGAGGGGTGGTGGTGCTGTTGCGCTTGCGCCAGCCACACCGTCGCCATCGGGATCGAGACGAGTTAGGGCGGAGGCGAGAACCCCAAGCCCGAATGGCAAGGGGCCGGCCAAGCATGGTCGAGACCCTTTCACGACTCCATCACCTCTGGTTGCTTCTTCCCTTTCTTCGTCTCCTTCGGCACGAGGGAAGTTGGTGCACAGACTCGTTGCCTCATCTTCCCCGAGCAGCCTGGGGCCTTCCGTCTCCTCAACCCCTTCCTCTGCCGTCTCCCCCTCCGTGGTCTCAGTGCGGTCAGCAGACCACAGCCGCGCCGCTGCACGGAGGGCGACGTTGCACCAGACAGGCCGCTCCGTCAGCACGTGCAGCAGCGTGAGCAGCGTCTGCAGCGTCAGCAGCCGCGGCAGCGCCATCGCCGGCGTCGGTCCCCAACGGCTTTGGCCAGTCGGCGAGACGGATACCGACGGAGAGGAGGGCGGAGGCGCCACTGCAGCAGAAGCAGCGGGTTCTCTGGAAGAGTCGCAGAGTGTCGCGTTCAGCGTCGATGAGTCCGAGGGAGGCGGAGGGGCGGTCGTGGGGTTCGGAAGCGAGGCCGACAGCAGCAGCATCTACGGGGCCGGTGCAGCAGCCAGCTGCTTCAGCGGAAGCTGCACCAGCACGGCGCCGGCGTCCACTGCGACAGGGACCACTCTCACGAGCCGCGCCACGAGCTTGACCAGCGTTGGGACGGAGGAGCAGGAGCGGCTGGCCCAGCTGCCGCCTGAGGAGCAGCGGCAGATGCAGCTGGAGAGGGAGCAGGAGCGACGGGTGCGGGCACGGCAACAGCGGGCCCTGGCACAGCATCATCACAACCACCACCACAAGCACCATGAAGAGCGGCAGAGGCGCTGCCAGCACCTCCCCTCCACAGAAGCGCAGGTGGATGAGCTCCAGCTGGCGGAGGCATTCTCCCAGTGGCCTAAGAGCCTACGCAGCAGCAGCCGTGGTATCAGCAACGGCATCGGTGGCGGCGGAGGAGGAGGAGCCCACTCACAACGCCATGGCAGCAGAAGCAAAGAGCAGGGCGGTGCAGGTGGTGGGCTTGCCGACAGACCCCCGTGGGGTAGTCCTATGGGTGCACGTGCCGCCGCCGCCGCCGACGCCGTGCGGCAGACGCAACCGACGAGGATGCATGGAGGTAAGACGTGCCAGAGTACCAGAAGAGATGAAATCAACAAGCCAATGAAATCTTTGGCAGAGCCTGTGTTTCTTGATGGTTCGAGTGAAAGTGTTTTTTTGTAGGAGGCAAGGGTTCAACTCCCAATGTTGTTATCAGCCTTCAGTGGGCCCGCACAGAGGGCTGGCGTGCCAGGAGACTAGCAGAGCTGAGAAGTCCTCAGGATAGAACAAAAAACCTGAGAAAAAGAACTGAAAAACAAGACAAAGGATCAAACACAGAACAGACGGAACAGGTGCCTAGAGCCAGCGAGACTGAAACTGGTCTGTCGGCAAGCCCACCAGTGCTCTGGTCCAGTTGGGCCCATCCGTAACGTTTTGGATAGTGCAGCCGCTTCAAGCACAGCTGTCTTCGCTGTCCGCCCCTCTTCCCGTCCTCACCCGCGGTTCCTTCCCCGATCACGTGTCCTGTTTCGGTCGTCCCAAGCCTCCCGCATGCCCTGTCCCTCACGGCGGACTGCGCCTTCTGTGCAGCAAGACTGGGATTGCTGTGCCGCCAGCTGTGCAGTTGGCGCTCCATCATGGGGCGCATGCAAGATCATGGGCCGCATGCGAGATCATGGGCCGCGTACGAGATGAGGTGGCCGTCGGTGCCCGCGCTCTGACCCAGAGCCGCCCTCACGTGTGTACAGCAGGGGTCCCTTGGACATGGCACGGCTGCGCAAGTCTTTTGAATGCCCTGATGTAGCAGACAACGCGACTGCCCTGCTCAAGCGCTCTATCCAACCGAGCACAGGAAATGATGGGGGGGAGGNGGTGTGCGCTTTCTTTGGCTAGTGCCGCATGGTAGAGCAAGGCTTGCAGCAGGACCTAACCATGTTGCAGTGCCATGCATTCGTGGAATCCTATTCATGTGAATTCTCCTCCTGGGGGAGTCCATGTTCTCCTCAATAGAATTGTGCGCGTGCCTGTTAATCTTAACGAGTGTATGCTCTGACACGCCGGTTGCTGTCCTCGTGTGGATGGGGACGTGTGCAGGCAAGAGAGTCACTGCGGCGGCGCCGGCACCCACGACGACGTCGCGCTTTCTCTAAAACCGCGTGTGCTCCCTGGGTCATCCGTGTGCAAGTATTGAGTCAGCAATGTGGACGGAAGGCAAGAGATTGGGAGGTGCCGACCCATGCTCATTGCGTGGTGCACACACCCGAAGACAAAGGAACAGATCAAAGGAGAGCCCCGTACTGCAATTGAGACTTGATGCCAAAAAAAAATCGGATTCAAATTCGGAGTACAATGATTTTGAGAAGTGTTGGTGATACGTTGCCCCTCCCTTTGTTGTCTTCCTTCTTCGATTCGCCTGCCTCTCTCTCTCTCTCTCTCTCTCTCTCTCTCTCTCTCCC
>SZWC01001942.1:19383-39012 GCA_023375785.1 Penium margaritaceum
TTTTCTGATTGGCTGGTTAGCTAAGTAACAAGTTCTACACTAGTGGGGGGGAGCTAGAACTTGGAGGGGTCTCCCATTGTTGCTCATTCTTCATTGCTAATCAATTACTTTCAGTTTTCAGCTGCTTTCTGGCGCTAACACTGGCGCGCGCACTTCTGGGTAACAAACCCAGAGCTTCCACACTAATTCTCTAGAGCAGCAGAATGAGGGGCCAACAGACTTAAGCAACGAGCGTGGAAGCCCGCACGCTACATCGACAACGCATGCTGCCCCAACGTGCTGCCTAGGTTTCTAGCTTGGTATCAAAGCCAGAGCGTAGCAGAAGCAGCATAAGACTGGCGTACAGGTACGAGACAACGCCTGCGTACTCCCATACGTGATAGTGCAGGGGAAATGCTGCCGGGTTTTTTCCGGCAGCATTGACCCGCCTCGTGGCGGCGTCAGATTTTTTCCCACAGCCGCAGGGCCAGGGGAAATGCTGCCGAAATTATTTCGGTAGCACTGACCCCCACACGTGATGCGAGGAGGTGAGCGGCAGGCTGCGTCCAACACCTGCGAGTGACGACGCACGCGGCAACGTCACCCAGGGTCAGTTACTTGCACCAGCACGCAACAGCAGTAGCTTGCAGAAGCGGCAGCCGCAGGCAACGACAGCGAGCAGTGGTAGCAGCAGCCAGCAACCAGCAGTAGCTGCGTGCAGCAGCAGTAGCAGGCACAAGTAGTATTTCGCAGCAGCCCACAGCAGCAGCAGCTTGCAGCAGCAGTTGCTCGCAACAACAGCGAGCAGTAGTAGCAGCAGCCCGTAGCAGCAGCGGCGGCAGAGGAGTAGCTGTAGTAGCGTGCAGCAGCAGCAACTGGCTGCAACAGCCGTAGCAGCAGCCAGCCGCTATAGCAGTTGTAGCAAGCAGCTGCTACTCGCTACAACTGCTCTTGCTGAAGGTGCTTCTCGCTATAACTGCTGTTGCGGCTGCTGCAACTGCTCCTGCTACAAGAATAGCAGTTGTAGCTGTTGCAGGAGCAACAGCTGTAACTGCTACTCCTGCTGCTACGGCTGGCTGCTCCTGCAGCCAGCCGCAGTACCTGCTAGAGTGCACTGCTGCAACAGTGCTGCACTGTTGCAGCCGCAGTAGCAGCTACAGCAGCAGTAGCAGGAGTAGTAGCAGCAACAACACCTGTAGCAGCGGGCCCAACAACCACCACTACTGATGTCAGCATTGCGCTGCTGATGTCACTACTGACGTCACTGCTGATGTCATTGCTGGCGTTATCAACTAAAACAAAAAACAAAAGAAGGGGTCAAGGGAAGGGGGAAGTAATCTTGAGGGTGGGCAGGACGTCCACCGGCCTCAGCAAACGTCACTGCTAACGTCAGCATCCCACAGAGAAAAAGAAAAAAAAAACAAAACAAAGAGCATCACACCATGGCTGGTAGCCCCACTAGGGAGGGGTCCTCCTCTGTTGGGTAGACCCCCACCCCCCCTTCCTTGTAGCGACTGTAGAAGTAGCAGCAGCAGCAGCAGTGGCGGCAGCAGCAGCAGCAGCAGTAGCAGCAAGACTAGCAACAACACCAACAGTAGCAACAAGAGCAGCAAGAATAGCAGGAGAAGCAGGAGCAGTAGCAGCAGCAAGAGCAACAACAATAGAAGAAGCAGCAGCAGTAGTAGCAGCAACACGAGGAGCAGCGGCGCCAGCAGCCCTTTGACATTGTTGGCGACAACCCTGACCCCCTCGCTGCTTTTCAGCAACAGCTCGCCGCCCTGACGCAGCAGCTCGTGGCAGTGCAACCGTTAGTCTCCCAGTTTGCCCCCAATGCGCCGCCGTTCTTCCCCCCTCAAGGACATACCAGCCCAGCTGTGTCTGCTGCCACGCAATACCTGGTGCACCAACAGACTCTGCGCCAGCGGCAGACAGTGACCTCCGTCCTTGACCCCACTTTGGGTGCCGGCTGCAGGCAAAAGGACTTTGAGACGCCGCCGCTGCCACTTCAGGCCTGCGAGCAGTTCCGGAGCTGGGAGCTCAGCTTTTGCATCTGGGCGCAGGGTGAGGGCCTGTGGGCATACTACACCCTGCCGTATGATGCCACACTGGCCGACCAGCTGTATCACGGTGGTCGTGTTGTCCGGGCTCTTGTCCCTGTCGCCCCTCCGGCTTCCCGCCTCACCTTCGAGCCCTTCTTGGGCGACTTCACCGCTAGCGCCACCCCAGACCCTGCAACCGCGTGGCACGTTCTCACTCGTCCCCATCGTCTGTCCAGCAATAGAGACTAGCCGCCTGCTGCAGGAGTTCAACTCCCTGCACACGGGGGAGACCGAGACGGTCACCTCCTACTATTAGCGGGCGGAGGACATCCTTCGTCGCCTCAGGACCGCTGCCCCACCCCCTTTGGCCGCGCTCCTCACCATCAAGCGCGGTGCCACCGAAGCGTACGCGGACGTCTTCGTCCACTACCCTCACGACATTCTCTCCACCATGGCGGCCCAGGGCACCCTCATGCCCTGGGCCTACGAGCTCTTCCTCCGCATTGAGGAAGCCCGTTCGGAGTCCCGACTCCAGCACACGCCTAGACCATCGCCTCCCCTGACATCGCCTCCCCTGTCGTCACCTCCGTGGCCGTCACCTCCCCCGCCGCAGCTACCTCATCCTCGTCGGGGAAGAAGAAGCGTCAAAAATAGAAAGGCAAAGGTTAGCAATAGCAGTCGCAGTAGTCGTTGACCGGGTCTAGCGCTGGCGGCTCGGTCTGCCACAACTGTGGTCAGCCCGGGAAAGGGTGGTACACATGCCCTCTATCGACGGATGATGCCTGTGTCATCACCACCATGCGTGGCCAGCGCGAGCGCTGTCTTTCCTCTGCCACCGTGACTGTCGCCGGCTTTGACACCTGCGCCTCGTCCGCCTCCATCAGCCGACGGACTCACTACTGTCACCTGCCCTACCACACTACACGCGTGGCCCAAGAGGCAGCCTCCGACCTAGACCATCGGTAAGCGCACAAACCGTCACACCGCGCTCCGTGTCGCCTGGACCCCCCGTGGCTCCACATGTCTTCTCCGCTCCCACGATCGTGAGTGGGGATCCTGACACCAAGGCCCTCGGCCTGACCACCTCGGCCATCATTGTACACCTTCACCCGAGCTTCGTACTGGGCCAGACCATGCTTCATCATGAGCATCGGTACGCTGTTACGGCTGCACTCACTCGCATCCCACCTAGGGCTCGAGTTGCACACGCTCTCTCAATCCGCTCCACAGCACGCCCGGAGGACCCAGACAACCTCCGCGAGGCACGAGCCTCTCCTGAGGCCACACACTGGGACATCGCCTGCGCCGATGAGCTCGTCGCTATCCGACAACACCACGTGTATGACCTCGTCGACCTTCCCCCAGGACGGAAGGCCATCGGTGCCAAGTGGGTCTTTCGGCGCAAGTGGAAGCCCGACGGTTCCTTGGACAAGTACAAGGCCCGCCTTACAGCCAAGGGGTTTGCCCAGATTCTTGGGGTCAATTACAACCAGATCTTTGCCCCAGATGGCCGGTTCTCCACCAGCCGGGCACTCTTCAGTCTGGTCGCCCAGTACGGGTGGGAGCTGCATCAGATGGACGTGAGCAACGCTTTTCTCCATGGTTCACTGGAGGGTGAGGAGCTCTACATGGTGCAGCCCCCAGGCTCCGACGATGGCACTGGGAGAGTCTGGCGATCGCGTAAGGCCCTTTATGGCCTGAAGCAGTCGCCTCGGTGCTGGAACCAAGAAATCAGTAGTACGCTCCTTCGTGGCGGGCTCCAACGTAGCACCGCTGACCCCGCACTGTTTGCCAGCCCGCGAGGCCAGACCTTCACCGCTGTTCTCGTTTACATCAACGATCTGCTCATTGCATCGCCAAACACGGCTACCATCCAGCTTGTCAAGGATTTGCTGCACGCCGCCTACAAGATGAAGGACCTTAGGTCTGCCAGAGTCTTCCTGGGCATGGAGCTCGAGCATGATCGCTCCCAGGGCGTCCTGCACATCCACCAGGCCGCCTATGTGCAGACACTGTCCACCTGCTTTACGGAGGATCTGCCACTCGTGCCGAGCGCATCCTCACCCATGTCACCCGATGGCCAGGCGAAGCTGAAGAGTCCTAACCCAGCCGTTGTGGGGGAGCCAGTTGACGTGACCACATACCTACGAGTCATCGGGTCAGCCAGTTTTCGTGCATCTCTCATTGTACCTTGTTGTGTCCTCCCAGCTTGTGTACATCGGCGTGCAGATGACTGACGACGAGACTTGATGCCGCTGGAGTGTCGCTCGGTGGAGCCGACGCACACTGAAGCCCATTCACCCGTCACTGGAGCCTCCTCCTCTGGCGATGCGCTCAACTCCATCGGCAGGTCTCCTTGGTGGTCGGGCCGCCGGCGGTCACTGCCACTGCTGATGCTGTGTGCATGCACCTAGCGCTGTGTCTGGCTGTGGCATTGCGTCTGCAGCATCATGCGATGCCTAGGGTCCATGTCTCCTGTTGTATGGATCTGTTTGGCATCGTCGACTGTCATAGGCACTACCTGGGTTCGTGTAGCCATAACTTCTTGTAGTTATCTTTCTAGCTGATTCTGACTACACGACTGCATTCGCAGCGTCAGTGTTAAGGTATGGTCCAGTTTTTAGGCAAAACGGACGACACCCGGGTTTTGGGCTGTCGGGCGTCTGGCAAGGCTCACCGAGAAAACCCTGCATGCCAGAAAATAGGTCTAGCACTATTTTATGATTGACTGGTTAGCTGAGTAACAAGTTCTACACTAGTGGGAGGGAGTTAGAACTTGGAGGGGTCTCCCATTGTTGCTCATTCTTCATTGCTAATCAGTTACTTTCTGCTATCAGCTGCTTTCTGGCGATAACACTGGCGCGCGCACTTCTGAGTAACAAACCCAAAGCTTCTAGACTTAGTCTCTTGAGCAGCAGACTGAGGGGACACCAGACTTAAGCAACGAGCGTGGAAGCCCGCACACTGTATCGGCAACGCATGCTACCCCAACCTGCTGCCTAGGTTTCTAGCTCACTTCCATCGTCACATCAACTCGAATGACGACGAAGAAGGATACATGATTATCTGACCAAGCGAATAGAAGTTCCAAGAACTTCTATTCGGTTTCGGCAAATTTGGCAGAGGTGATGACCTGACCAGTGGCCACTATACTCGGCGACAACGTAGACATGAGGGCATGGCAAGCACCAACTCTAAGTTATTACTTATAAAAAATTGGATGTTGAGAGATGAAAACAGCACTAATTCACCGATAAATCGTGTGGGTACCAGAATCCGAGCCGACATGAACCTTCCACCTCCTACACCACCCTAACGTCGAGCGTTCGAAGGCCAATGTATTTCAGGGACAAATGAATTCAAATTATTCAAAATGTATCATCACCGACATAACATCTTTGAAAATGCAAGAAGAAACAGATCCTTCAATCAAACCATCTCCAAAGTTCACTTCCAAGCGCTGTCGGTAAAGGAAAACAAATAGTTGGGGCTGTTTGAAAACGAGGACGGCCAGAAGTTCCTAGGCATCAAATGAGCGGTCGAGTCGTTCAGGTCGGCCTGTAATCTTGAGCACTTTCGTCGGGTTTGACTCTTTGGTCGATGCGGAGTTGAATAAGCTCGAACGCTGGTAGCCTTCGGTGACCTATCACATCTCATAAGGGCAACGAGGAAAACAGGATTATTTTACCAATTCATCCATTGGTTTCGCTATCCTTTGCTTTTGGCTATTTTCTACCTTGAACTCTCTACATTACCTCACTTGGACCATCACACATGCCTCTATAGGGGGATTTTGTTCTTGTGTAAAGTGACATTTGACGGTGGCACGCAACATCATGCATGGGTGATCCAATACTCTCAACGCACTGAAAAAAACCTACAAGCCCCTACTACCGCAGGGCCCCATATGAGCCCGTGCATATGTGAAACCCTAAAGTTCTCAGCCAGATCCACTTGCAAAACATCATAAGACAGCAAAAGCCTGTTGGACACGCAATCTCAGGCTCTTTTAGGAGCTTGGTATGGATGTGTGATGGTCTACTTAGCCTTCGTCTGCTAACATCGCTCCGTCCACAATTGGGGCAGCGTGTGCTCCGTAAGGCATAGGTCGTAGTCGTAGTGGTAGCAATCGTGTGGGTGGCGGTGGTGGCAGTCTGAGTTCTAGGTGCAAATGCAAAGCATCCACCCCTTTAGCGTCCTTCTCAACATCTTGTGTTGCCATATGCTCAAAACATGGCAAGTCTAACTACTCTGCACAGTTATGCCCTCGCATTCTATGTTTATTGCTTGGTCTTCACCATGGGTGATCTCTTCCCTTGCACTAACAAATGCCCGAGTCTTTCTTCCAGCGCCCCACCACACCCAATACCAGGCCCTCTGCCTCCTCTGGTATCTGCCCATCATCTATTCATATCTAAATGCATCATGTTCTCCTCCCCTTTGCCTCCCGGCCCTGGATGGCCATTCTCTACGACTGACCCTCCAACTACGGACCATATCCCTTAGAATGCTCTCATCCATCTTGGCTTCATGACAGTGATTCTAACCACAATGAGTACCTTGATAGATCACGTCGTGGTGATGGACGTGCCATCAAGCGTAACCTGGAGCACACTCTGTCCGACATGCTCAGTCTTTGTAACAAGGGAGATGTGAATGTGGTAAAAAAATGGCATGCTTTTACGTTTTCTCATCTCAATTCCAGAAGAAGATGAAGGAAAAGAGGAACATAAGGGAAGGAAGAAGGATGATATAACAAACGTCATTTGCTAGTGGGTAGAGGAGTAGATAGAAGCCCTCGGAACGGAATGGTTTGCCTCGGCGGCTCAACCAGCGGGTAAAATCCCACGGGGTGGGCACCGCAGCGCGACCCACCGACCAACGTATCGTCATAGGGCAGGATTCTGCAGGATATTCCCTGCTCTGCTGATGTCATCGGATGGACCTAGACGGTCCATCCTCTTCCACTATAGCTAATTACTAACCAATCAACGAAAGGGGGAAGCGTGACCTGGCAGATATTCATATTTGGGATAATACCCAACTTACCCAGATTACTTGTTTGGGTATGTAAAACACCCGGTTGGTATTTCCTGGTCGGTTCTACCCAAGGGATATAGACCTATTTTGTACTACGACTAGGCCGACGTGTTACATTCCTCCTCCTTTAGCTACAAATCGTCCTCGGTTTGCAAAGGAAAAGAGATTCACTTGTCAAACTAACCACGTGGGAAAACAATAAAGAGTGAGTGAAACGTCAAGTTGACGCTTGTGTTCACAGGAAGCCGTGTGAGACCGGCTATGCGAACACACGATTAGCTTCATGCCGAAGCAAGACTTTTCATCACAAGGAGCCAAAAGAAGATCCTTACACATGTGGCTTTGGTTCTTGAAGGTTCGGTGAAGTTTCATGCACCGACTTTGGTAAGACATCGCTCATCTTATGTTGACACAGCAACAACATCTTCCATGCTTGAGTATGGGGTTTTCATGCTGGATGTCGAAGAGAAAGCTGTGAGATGGAAAATGAATTTCCTACTCGGTTTTGTGGGTGTTCAGCCTTGGAATTGCAGCGACGCGTACTCCCCCTTTTGCTGAGGAGCATCCTCGCGACAAGTGCCCGGAAAAACTCTTGTCGGGCCGCAACAATGTGCCACCGTTCCCAAAGGAAAAATCTCTTCGTTGGGCATATGCCAGGGTGGTACCCCCGGGGGCGTGGCCAGTCAAACTCAATCTCATCCTCCACTAGGGTTTCAACTAAGGAAACCCCAGGGAAGTTTTACATGTGGTCAGGTTCACATGTGGCTACCATAGCCGGCTCAGTTGGGTTGGCTGAACAACCATTCGCGATTGAGCCCTTGGCTCGAAAACTGATATGGTGGCCGGTGTCGACGCCATGAAACAAGTGTAGACATGTCATGTGACGATGCTTACGGACCAACTGAATATTGCAGACCACATGGTCCTACATTGTATGAGACATTGCCAAGCGTGTCCGATGCATGACGTTGTCATAGCATAGGTCTCCCAGCACACATGTCTACCATAGTTTGATGACGGATGAGACTGTCATTTGGTAGCACGGAGACCTAGATGGAAGGCACCTGAAGCTTGCCTTCCCCGCACTCGACGGGCGAGTGGGTACCATCGGATGCCATGTGGTCTAAGACTTTCCACCTTGCAGAGATAATCCTGCGTAGTGTGATGTACTTGGACACACAACCCACCTTCTCAGACTAGAAGAGTGTTCATTGCACATTGCAAAGGTGCCAAGTACACATTCTTGAGTAACGCGGTGGGTGAGACCCGACGTTATGACTGTTGTAGGAGATGGATAACAACATACCACATGAATTTGTGTAGTTTTGTATTGCACAAGTGTTTTTGAGTTACCCAGACACATCAGTAGCATGACTGAAGGTGTGAAATGGGTCATTCCTGTGGAAGTTGGGAGCTTCGTGTGTGATCTCTCAAGGAAGGTGATCAAACTCGGATTACTCTAGTAATTTCAATCAACTTTAACTTTTCTTGCATCCCATACTTGCTGGGGTGAAAAGAAGTTGGAATGTTGTGTTCCTTGGTATGTTTTGTGCCTTGCGTGTACAATACTAAGGCATGTCCACAATACGTGTCGATCCTTAAAGGAGCACGTAAACATCCAAGGATGCCCTGTGCTTCCCGAAACATCTGGGAGATGTCCAAAGAGCAGCATTGGAAAGCATTGGTGAAAAATCACACTGTCCCGGTATGTGGATCATTGATCATTGCTCATTGCTTTTGAAGGCTACACCTGGTGCTTTTATTCACTCTAGAAGTCTGCAACCAACGGTGAACACCAGAGTGTCCTATGGGTAGACCATGCCACCATGAGTTTGACGAAACATCGTCATCCAATGGGAATATCATTGGGTTGTACATCATGATATTGTTATGTGACCACATAACTATGCTTACATTATCACATTATGACCTGGTTCCAGTGCGTAAAGCAGGCATTGCACCCATCGCTGATGAGTGAACAAGGGCGTCATGTACATCCCAATGGAAATCAAACAGTGCTCTATAGATGAGCAACTGTCAGACTGGATCGGCAAGGAATCCAGTAGTGCACATTCGGCTAAATTGGATTTCATCAGGATGATGACTCAAGAGCACGTAGTGTGCATGACAAAATGAGGGACTGAGTGGTTTCAAATCTACAACTATACTAGCTCAAAAGCCAGCGTTAATGATTTAGATGCTAGGTAGATGGCACCGTTGGTAGAGGTGTCATCCAAGATATTGTGCAGTTGGTTGGGTCATGTTAGGTTTGGCCTTGCCATGTGTATGGCGGGCATGAACATCCTTGGTGCATTTCGAGTACTGACACACATCCATGATGGTGAGTGTCCTCGATAGTAGCAAACTTGCACATTGTCTTCCCGAGCCCTAGCTGTAGCATAGCAGATCGAGGATCATGAAGCACCTAACATGTGGAGTATTACTCTTCATGATCCACCCAACATCAAGCTTTATGGGAGGGTGACATGTCTCACAGTGTGAGTACATACCCCTCTTACCGCTTCTCAACCACGGTGTCCCCATGCTTGCAAACATGGTTGAGATTTGACCATTTTGGCCATCATAGTCCATTGTGGACTACATCATGCTAGGAGAAACCCTCGTAGTGGAGACAAGGTGGAAGCTTTCCTCCTTGTATCGTAAGTCATTGTGTATATGGCCATGGAGAAGATCCATGACACATTCAACAATGTCCCATTCAACAATGAGGGACATTGTTGAGTGACATGGGTCAAACACAGAGAACATGGAGGTACAACCATGTCTCCTTGTGCTATGTAGCACCTTGCTCAAACTGAGCATCTTAAGGTGTTATAACTGGCAAAGAGCATGCCTGTGATTAAACACCTTAGTATGAGCTTAATTGACCGCCCGTTTGGCCTTGTGCCAAATCGGTGTTAGAGGATGATGCCTTCTTGAATAGAGGTGTGCATCTACCATAAACATAGGATTGACGAGCAGCCAAGGTTCATGTTGGGTACTTGATGCCACAGACAAGTGAGTTGACACATCGTCAAGTAAGTCATATTCTGAGATGTATCGGCATTGGTATGATTGACCTGTAACATGTCCCGGGTACATAATGTACTCTGTACATGTAGTCCAATAGACAGAGAGATAGACAATGTTCATGACCTGAACGGTGTCAATTCATGGTATTCCTTCAAGCATGAAGGCTACCAATTTCACGTGTCACGTATCACGAGCTTAGAGCCTCATGGCCTTTGTTGTGTACAAATGAATCTGCTATCATGGATGACATGCATTCCGGCCCATTGTCTTGCCATTATTGACATGCGTTTGAGCATTTTCGTTCATCATGCAGCAGCAAATGGTTTGACACCAGTAGCTCTGTCTATGATATGATACGACTCAGACACGCTTGTTGAGGTCGCTTTGATGTTCTACTATATGCATTGTGAGCCTGTGCCTCAGCACACGTGCTTCATAAGGGTGTTCACGAGTCCGGACTCGCGATTCCTGGGAAAAAACTCGGATCTCGAGTCCGAGTCCTACGTGGGACTCGAACTCGCGAGTCTCGTCACGAAGAGGACTCGGACTCACGAGTCCGCGGCCAGACTCGCAAGTCCGGAAACTCGCGAGTCTCGACGCTGATTACTCGCGAGTCCAAAGCGGGTATACTCGCGAGTCCACTCAGTGTACGTGTCACCCTTGTGAGGAAGCATGTTCAATGAGTTTCTCACTCTTTACTTGTCCATATTCTAGTCATTTCTCTTGTTATCATTAATGGTCTATGGCATGGATTATCCACGCACTACACCTAACACATTACACGTTACAATTCTAAGTAACAGCAGACACATTGCATTTACACTCCCTACACCTCCTCTCTGTTCTGCAAGTAGTACTTTGGTCATGAAACTACCACTGTTGTACAAGTGCTATTTGCAACTGCTCAAGTAACAATTTACACAGTCATGTAACCACTTTGTGTAATCACCCTTGGTTTTTCTTGCATGAAGCACTTAGCTTTGACACTTGGTAACAAATTGTGACAGGCCAAAACAAAGCAGGCTTGAGAGAAGTGCAGTAAGAAGAAATTTGACAAACATTGTAGAAACGTATGACATTTCAATAACATCGTCATCAATGCCTACGTCATCTCCTGCATTCTCACCCTCATGCTCATCCTCATCATCATCATCATCACTGTCACTGTCACTCTCCTCGCATTCTTCTCCACCCTCCTCCCCACCCTCTTTCTCTGTTGCAGTTTCTCCCTCTGCTTCTGTTGTCAGAGCTGCCTTTGCCGCTTTCCTAGCAGCACGTCCTGCTGCCTTCTCCTTCCTCTCCACCTCTTCTATCTCTTCTGAAATCTGCCCGGAAGGATGCACGGGGAAGTCTTTCAGAGCTGAGTCATTGATCCATGTTTTCAAGCATAGCAAATCGTGCACGGTAATCTGTGACACTGAATGCCTAGAGTCTGTCGCCACACGTCCCCCAAGCAAAAACATCCTTTCGCTTGGCGTGCTTGTGGCAGGCACAGCTAGCAGGTCCTAGACACACAGCGCAAAAGTAGGGTACTGCCGCTCGTTCTCCTTGTAGAAGTTCAAAATGTTGCACTTTCGTCCTGCCTTCACGTTCTTCATGTATGCATCCACCTCCTCCTCCAGAGTGTCTGGCACCACGACTGTTTCCTCTGCTTCGGGCTCGTCGTACATGGTGTCCATGGGGTCCTCCAGCGCTGCCTCTAGCATGCTCTGCCTTTGTCGCTTGCGTCCTTGCTTTGCTACAGCAGTAGGACCACTGAGCTGCTGCTGGCTTGATGCTACTCCTGCTGCTACCTGTGTACCAGTCTCGTCTCCTACTTCATCCTCAGCTGCTACATCTGCTGCCGCCTCTGCTGCAGCCTTTGCTGCTCTCTCTGCCTCTGCTGCCACTTTTGCCTCCCGCCGGGCTTGCACCTTAGTGAAGTACGGCTTCATGAACTCCAGCACCTTGACTTCCAACTCCACCACAGACTTGATGCCCAGGAGCTGCAACCACAAAGGTAGGACCACGACCAGGGTTAGCATGTGTGGAAGTTGAAGTACAAAGAGGGGGGGAAGGAAGTAAAATACACATACACACCTTGTGAACACGCTCAAGGTATCGGAAGCGGAAGCACGGGTCCACTGCAGTGGCGACCACATGCCGCACACTGCACTTCGTAACGTACTTCTCCAGCTGCATTTGAACAGATAAACAAAAAACACAGCAGGAGTTGGTGACAACAACACCGAGTGATAAGCAGAAAACAACAACAACCATCAACACTACCACCACCACCACCACCACCACCAACACCACCGACAACAGCAGCAGCAACCCACCTTGTCCATGCTGCTCTTGAGGCCCGGTTCCAGAACGAGCAGGAGTTTCTCAGTTGTGTCCAGCACGGCCCTCCTCTCCCGCTTCTTCTCAGCGGCAGCAACCTTCACTCTCCATCCGTGCAGCCTCTGCATGATGGTGCTAAAAAAGGGGAGCACGAGGGAGAGGGTGGGGTAATCTTGCCCTGATATGTCCTCTGTAAAGCCCTTAAAGAGCTTGAGGATCGCAATGACCAGACCCAACATCTCCCAACGTTGACCAGAGGGGATGAGGGCCGGTTCCCGACTTTGAAGCCACTCATCAAGCACGTCCTTCAATCTCACCACACGTTCACACATATCCAACGTGGAGTTCCACCGTGTGGGTGTGTCGTGGTGCAAAGAAAGGTAGTTCAGACCGTGAGCATGGCAAGCATTGATGACACTCATATCTCTCTTTGTCGAGCGCGAGACATAGCTGACGATGTCTCGGGCGGTTTTCAAGTGCTCCTCCACTTGCTCAATGGCAATCAGGTCCTTCACTGCCAGGTTTAGTACATGCCCCATACACCGTATGTGACCATCCTTGGTGAAAGCGTTGTTTTGGAGTGTCAAAACATTGTCGACAACACTGTCGTTGACGGTGTCGTTGTCGACTGTGAGGCAGTAGATCTTGCCCCACAACCCCCATTCCTTCAAAGCTTATGCAAAGAGGTCAAACACGCTGGCAACCGTGGCATCATCTGAGCACGATGGAAAAACTAGAGCCACGCTTTGCATCTGCCAGTCTGCAATCCAGTGAGCGGTTATGCCCAGGTACTTATGGTTGGCATGTGACTGCCAACCATCTGTTGTGAAAGACACACCGGTACACACAACGGCAAACATCTTGAAAAGTTTCTTAAAAAAAGCTGTCTCCCCGTTTTTGATGAGGCGGGTGAGAGTGATGCGCCCGGACACGATGGCGAACGGGTTGCAGTAGAGAAACGCCACCCGCAGCCAGTGTGGCTCGATGGACAAGAACGACTGGTTCTTGTCCACGACGTGCTTCCACAGGCACGTCTGAAAGTACCTCTTGTTGAAGTAGACACCCACACCTGCCACTCCACGCGCCACTACTACGTCGGTGTGGTCAACCTCGACCGCAACTGCTGCAGCATGTCCTGTTGCCTTCTCCAAGGCCTGCTGCGCCTCTGTTGCTTTCAACTCCTTACAGCGTTCATTGTGATCCACCCTCAAGTGCTTCCACATGGAACTAGTCTGGCTGTCCGTCATGGCGAATGAGCCTTTCAGTCCAGTCCGGTTGGCTGGGCAAAGGGTGCACCATGCTCGTGGCTCACCCGAGATGACGACTACCTCGAAGACGGTCCAGATGACCGACAGCTTCTTAGTGCGCTTGTCGAGCTTCTGCGTCTTAGGGTTGATTGTGGCCTGGACTAGCCTCTTTGGCCCTTTGACAGTAGAGGCAGCAGGATTCACCTCCTCTGTCGCCATGGTGACGGGCCTGCTGGTGAGGTTGTGAGTAAGGCTTGGAGGCTGACACTTAGCGTGGAGTGCAGGCGTGGGTGTCTTGGTACCCCGCTGGTAAGCGGGGGGCTATGAAGCAAGGCAACAGTGCCGCGAAGTGAGTTGAAACCCCGGGCGGGTTCCCTCGCAGCATCAGCGGGCAGCCCGGAACTTCGGGCAGCCGGCTGACTGGACCACTCGGTGTACTGAGTAAGGGGTGTCAGGGGGTAAGGGGGTAAGGACCTCGGAATATCAAACTACAGAGTTGTCGTCGTACAGAGTCGATCCGGAGCTCTCGGCACTTTTCCGGCCGCCACCGCCCCCCCCCCCTCGGACGAGGGACTCGCGATTCCCGAGTCAAGTCATCCCCACAAAACTCGACTCGCGAGCCTGAGACGGGACTCGGAATCGTGAGTCTGGTACTCGAGTCTCGTCTTTTGGCTTACAGGCTTAGTGCTTCACATAACCAAAGCATGCACTTTGACATAGGTCAAGGATGCTTGGTCCATGAGTCAACCATTAAAATTTATGTACAAGACACCATGGCTGGGTGGGTGGGATTGTAAAGAATCAACGCCTTCATGAGTACAAATCAGAATCTCCAATGTCAGAGACGTGTCTAGGGTGGAAGAACTACCACTGACATTGTACCCAATGGCGTCACCCTCGTTGTCTAGAGGATTAACCATCTGGATGGCGCGGTGTTGCTTGTAGTGTGTGAGACATGCTGTAACAGATTTACGATCAAGATCAATCGTGATCTGCTAGCCAATATCTGGTCATAGATAGGTTGCTGGAGCATTGGATCTTTTTGGCTGACTCAACTGGCAGTGCAACTATGTGTGGCGTTGCGACAGCTAGAGCTGTCCAGCATTTTTCATTATCCTCACTGGTGCTTTCACTTGTGCCGTCCATGGCTTTGAGAAATACTGATCAATGTTGAGGTACCATACGGTCCTCTCGCAACTACTGATCTCGTCCCCATGCTCACCTTCAGTCATTGACCAAGGAGTGTGAGGAGGGAGAAAGTGGGGATAGAGGTTCTCACTGGAATTTTCTTTTGGAAGCAATCCTGTCATGTATAGTTTGTGCTAATACTGCTGTTGATGACCAACTGGTTGCAAGTAGCACGATGGCATCTTCTGCTAATAGGACTCAGCAGGTTGGGGACAAGGCTTTACAGATGTTGACTGTGCCGATATCAACCTTGCTGTTGTGATTATACCGACACAACGCATGCCAGTACTAGGCAAACCAGCATGGCCCGCACCTCGTTTTTTCAAAGAAATAACAAGGTACACCATCACTTTTAGGACGTGCCAGTGTGGACCATGGTCCTGCAAGAGAGATAAGCATGGTCGTTGTTGCCGACTGGTAAGCCATCATTGGTTATGCTACAGTCGAGCATGCTCATGTGGATCAAGCCATTACTAGACAAGTCCACGTTTTGAGCCTGTGCTAGGCCATCCAACCGAATGTTCGAAAGGGTGGGGTGGGCTTAACACGCCCTTGCCGACTACAGGCCTATTGCCAACAAGCCTACTGCTGGCGTGCTGTCGCAGTGTGTCTGCTGGCTTTGAACGAGCAAATAATTCTTTGTTGCCCTTTGACCTCCAAGGCCTCCGCTAGCCAGTGGCTAGGGCCGGAGGGGAGGGATGGTAACTCAGATACACACCTTGAAGTTCTTCTTTTCATGCTAGTTTAGTCTAGCATAGTTATTCCTTGCTGGTCGTGTCATAAGGACGTCTGCCATAGCAAGATGGTTTCTACCACTGTTTGTGACATCAGCAAGGCGTACGCCGCTGCTAGCAGGGCCAGAAGGACGTGTGCTTCTGCTGGCAAGGCCAGTAGGGCCTCTGCCAGTGCTGGTGTTGCCAGAATGGTGTGTACCGCTACTGTCCAGCAGGGAATCTACTGTTGAAAGAAAAGCTAGCAAGGTTTTTGCCGCTGCTGGTAGCACTAGCAAGGCACCTGCTACTGTTGACAGCGCCAGCAAGGCGTTCGTCACTGCTTGCAACGCCAGCCGGGTGCCTGCCATTGCTGATAACGCCAACAAGGTACCTACCATCGCTCGTAGTGCCAACGCAGGTGCTACAATAACTAGGAGAACCAACAATGGTGCTAGTAATGTCAAGGCATGTTTTGTGGCTACTGGCAGCACCCGCAAGGGACCTGCCGCTGCTGGCAGCGCTAGCGCAGGTCCCACTGTTGTTGGTAGTACCAATAGGACAATTGGCATCGTTTATAGGGCTAATAGAGCGTGCATTGCTAGGGCAATGTTAGCAGGATAGATGTTGTTGCTCACAGTAAAAACAGAGCCCTAGAAGCTACTAGAAATGTAGGGTGGCTGCTACTAGCGCCGCCCTCACCATTCCTAGCAACGCCAACAGGGCGATTGATGATGCTAGCAATGCTATCGCAGCCCTCGCCACTGCTGGTAGTGCCAGCACGACGGCTGCTAATGCTGGCAATGCCAGTGCAGCCCTCGTCAACGTTGGCAGCACCAGTAAGGCGACTACTGCTGTTGGCGATGCCAGTGCAACCCTCGTCGCTGTTGGCAGCGCCAGCAAAGCAGCTGTTTCTGCTGGTGATTCCAGCGCAGCCCTCGCCGTTGCTAGCAATGCAAGAAGGAGGGCTGCTGCTCCTGGTGATGCCAGCTCAGCCCTTGTTGTTGCTGGCAGCGCCAGCAAGGCGGTTGCTACTGTTGGCGATTCCAGTGCAGCCCTCACAGCTGCTCGGAGTGCCAACAAGGTAGCTGCTACTACAGGCAATGCCAACACATCCCTCATTGCTGCTGGCAACGCCAGCAGAGCAACTTCTTTTGTTGGTGATGCCAACGCAGCCCTCGCCGTTATTGGTAGTGCGAGCAAGGCGGTTGTTACTACTGGCAATGCCAACGCAGCCTTCACTACTGTTGAGGGCGCTAGCAGGGCGGTTGCTCCTGCTGGCGATGCCAGTGCAACCCTCTCTTACTGCTGGCAGCACCAGCAGTGCGGCAACTGCTCCGGGCGATGCCAGCATAGCCCTTGCCATTGTTGGCAGCAGTAGTAGGGTGAGTGCTACTACGGGTGATGCTAGTGTAGCCCTTGCCCTTGCTGGTAGTGCCAGTAGGGCGGCTAGTGCTACTTGTAATGCCAGCGCAACCCTCACCGTTGCTAACAGCGCCAGCATGGCGGTTACTACTACTAGAAATGCTAGTGCAGCCCTCGCCATTGATGGCAGCGCCAGTTGGGTGGCTGCTACAACTGGCAATGCCAGCACAGCCCTCGCCGTTGCTGGCAACGCCAGTGGGGTAGCTGCTACTGTTGGCGATGCCAGTGCAGCCCTTGCCGATGCTGCAGTGCTAGTAGAGCGGCTTCATTTGCTGGTGATTCCAACGCAACCCTCGCCACTATTGGCAGAGTTAGTAGAGCGGCTACTGTTGCTGGTAATGCCAACACAACCCTCATCGCTATCCGCAGCGCCAGCAGGGTAGCTATTGCTGGTGGTGATGCCAACGTAGCCCTCGCCATTACCGACATCGCCAACAGGGCGGCTGCTACTGTTGGTGATGCCAGCGGAGCCCTTGCCACTGTTGGTAGCACCAGCAGGGCGGCTATTGGTGCACAATTCTTTGAAGCACGCGTGGTCATGTGCAATGATGCGACCCGGTTGAAACTGAAAACAAAGATTTTCATTTTGCAGTCTCGGAATCCCGCATTTGAGCCAGAGAGAAGCGCGGGAACATGGTAGTCGGGTAGCATTGCTGCTTCGCACAGCCGCTGCGCTTCCTTGGAGCACCGTCAAAGCATGCCATGGCGGCTTAGCGCCATGGCGGCGGTTCTTCTCGGCTCGAAACTTGGCTGTCGCCTACTGGTCAACCCAGCATGCGGGTGTCCCATCCGGCTTGCTGGGATGGCCAGCATGGCCGGCTTCCTTTCGGGGGTTCCCTAGCAAGGGACGTGCGCAACGCGTTTCACCAGTCGTCAGGCGCCTCCTTAACTTGTGCCACACGCCAAGGTGGAGCCCGGTGTAAAACCGAGGCGTCCACCTTCGTTTTGTTATCCCCGTGTTCAGCGTTGGGACTAGGGTGGAGAGCAGGTGTTCGGCGGCAGATGTGCCCCATGTTCACGCTCCGCCGTTGCTCACCCTTAGAGCGATGCCGAAGAGCGCCATGGCGGTCTAACGCCATGGCGGGGTTCCTTTCACATAGCCCGTCGGTCGTCCTGGGCTCAGCCCGTGCGCAGCCCGTTGGTTGCGGAGTAGCCCATTGGTTGACGGCGCACGGTTGTGTCAACCGGTGGAAGTAGGACTCGAACAAGTGTCCAAGGGGTTTCTGTGGGTTACGAAGTATCCCTATTGTTTTCGGTTCGACATCCACTCTCAAATTCACTCTCTCCCCTACTTTTCGTACCACCTTGTCCACGTCTGGGAGCTCGACCAATATGCGAGACTCACCCCTTCAGTGACCAAGGTGCGAAGTACAAACATCCAATGAGAGTAAACACACCCTAACATGCAAGGGCACATCCCACTTGGCGGATGTGCAAAAGGCAGGTAGCAACGACACTACATTTGTAGTTTTTTTTTTACGCGTCAAGAGTCATACCGATGGCCTCGGCAGGGGCCAACAACAAGCAACGTGGAGGGTCCTCCTCGATCCAGCTTGATGTGGATCGAGCATGACCGCCGATCAGGAGTAACGTAAATCTCGATCATTTGCTCTATCCAACGCGACAAGGGATTCGTTGAGCTTTGAGTGAAAAAGGTTCTCGAGACAAAATGAAAACGGTTGCACCTGTACAAGAATCAATCTAACCTGGGGGACTGGATGCAAGAAAAACATTGTTACATACATAATTGCACATGAGTTGTGGTTAATTAACATCTAAAATTAAAATTTTCATCACATATATATTTTTTTCTGTTTAGAAGGGCTTTAACCTTCTTTCTTTTCCTCTTTTCAAAAAAAGGTACAACCGCAACTCTTCTTCTTTCTTCTTCCATCTAACTTATTAGATAATGAAGTTGAAAATGCGGTGAAAAAAAGGTTTTATGTAGTTAACATTTATTCTCTATCCTTTTCCTTTATTTCTTTCAATTATCTATGCTCGTTTTGCTACGTACTTCGTAACCCATGCACGTCTTGCGTGCAGCCTTGCACCCTTGTCTGACATGGTCTCCGAACTAGAGAGTGCAAACATTGTCCGCCCATCAGTTGATCCCGGGTCCCAATGAAGTAAAGCGCGGAAGTCGTAGGGCTCCAGAATCATGACGTGGCTCGGATGCCAATGTAACAAACATCATTTGCTAGTGGGTAGAGGAGTAGATAGAAGCCCTCGGAACGGAATGGTTTACCTCGGCGGCTCAACCGGCGGGTGAAATCCCACGGCTTGGGTACCAGAGCGCGACCCACCGGCCAACGTATCGTCAATTGGTAAGATTCTGCATGATGTTTCCTGCTCTGCTGATGTCGTTGGATGGACCTGGACGGTCCATCCTCTTCCACTACAGCTAACTGCTAACCAATCAGCAAAAGTGGAAATCCTGACATGGCAGATATTCACGTATGGGATGATACCCGACTTACCCAGATTACCTATTTGGGTGTGTAAAATACTCGGTGGATATTTCCTGGTCGGTTCTACCCAAGGGGTAGAGACCTGTTTTGTACCACAACTAGGTCGTTGTGTTATGGATGAGGTGGGGAGGTAAGAAGGAAAAGAGGGAGGAAGAGAGGGGGAATGGGAGGAGAG
>SZWC01001942.1:44631-65419 GCA_023375785.1 Penium margaritaceum
ACTGAACAAGGGGCAAACATATTCAACAAATCTCTCCCTTGCACCTTGCGTCAGTTTCCATCATCATTCTTCATCACTTGCGTTGACCATGCCGATACCTTGCCTGCCCGCCTGGTGGAGATCCTTGTCCAATGGCTTTGTAAGCATGTCAGCCCGGTTCAGCTTGGTGCCGACATACTCCAGCTCCACTGTTTGCTTGTAGACCAAGTCCCGAGCATAGTGGTAGCGGATCTCGATGTGCTTTGTGCGCCTGGACAGAACTGGGTTCTTGGACATGTCAATCGCGCTCATGTTGTCAATCTTGATGATTGTTGCTGTTTCGTGTGGTGCCTTCATCTCAGAGAGCAAGCTTCGAAGCCACTGCACCTCTTTACACACCTCAGCCAATGCAATGTACTCAGCTTCAGCTGTTGACAGAGAGACACACTCCTGCTTGCGACTCGCCCAACTGACAGCACCTCCATTTAGCATACACACAAAGCCAGAGGTGGATTTTCTGTCGTCGATATTGCCTCCCCAGTCAGCGTCGGTGTAGCACATGAGATGGAGTGACGCGGATCCAGCGATGCCTCCAAACTGGAGTCCCACGTGTCGCGTCCCCTTAAGGTAGCGCATGATGCGCTTCACAGCCTGCCAGTGTAGTGGACCAGGATTGGCCACAAACCGGCTCACCTGCCCAACAGCATGGGCTATATCTGGCCGGGTGGCGACCATGGCATACATCAGACTGCCCACTGCAGACTGATATGGGATGCCCAGCATGTCAGTTTTCTCCGCTTCGTTGGATGGGGACATGGAGGTGGAGAGCTTGCACTCTGAGCTCATGGGTGTGCTGGCAGGCTTGCAATCTGCCATGTCGTATCGTTTGAGGATGGAGTCGATGTACTTTGTCTGGTTCAGGCTGATGGTACCTGCGGCTCTGTCACGCTTGATGGCAATGCCAAGGTAGAAGTTAAGAGGACCCATGTCCTTCATCTTGAACCTGCTACTCAGCTGCCCCTTGAGATCGTCCAGCAGCTGCGTTGAAGAAGAGCACAGAATCAGGTCATCAACGTACAAGGCGACCAACATAGTCCCTTTGTCGCTCTCATACACGTNATCCTGTTTCCTTTTTACTTTCAGCACCCACTTGGAACCCACAACATGAGCGCCGGCAGGTCTGTCCACCAGTACCCATGTCCCATTCTCCTCGATGGAGCTGAGTTCACTGCGAATTGCTTCATCCCACTCAGCTTTGTCAGGCCGCGCGAGTGCCTCTGCAACAGACGTTGGCTCCTCTTGAACCATGAACGAATAGTTGAAGCCTGTCCATTCACCCCTATCTGCATCGTAATGCTGCCGAGGAACTTTCAGACGTGAACTGCTCCTTGGACCTTCTTGCTGTTGCTGTTGATGTAGAGGCTGGAGGTTTGTTTTGTCGTCGATGGGGGGAGAGGTATCCTCCTCATGGTCTGGAGGATCAGATACGTCGGACTCGGAGGCTGATCCCTCCGAGTCATCTTCATCAGTTTCTCTCCTTGTTGTAGTACCCAGCCCATGCCATTGTGCTGGTGCTTCGTCTCCCTCCTCAAGAAGAGTGAGCCACTCTCCCTGTTTTGGAGTGTTCTCAAGTTCAAGAAGCTCTCCCTTACTCGCTGAACGTTCGTTGAAATCCACGTCTTTGCTGCGGATGACCTTCTTAGCTCCTAGGTCCCACATTCTATAAGCTCTGTGGGCGGTGTCATAGCCGATGAAAATGCACTTTCGTGCTCTTGCATCGAGCTTTCCAGGACCCTCACCCGCCTGGACCTTGGCAAAGCCGGTGCAACCGAACACCTTGAGATGGGAGGCGTCCGGCTTCTTGCCCGACCAAGCTTCTTGAGGTGTCTTCAGCTTCTGTGTCTGCTTCTTCTTGCCTCTCCTTCGCAGAGCTGCTGCAGGTGTGAGGTTCACAAGATACGTAGCCGTGCGTGCTGCTTCAGCCCAGAACCTAGGAGGCAGCTTGGCGTCAAAGAGCATGCACCTTGTCATGCCAAGGAGGGTCTGATTCATCCTCTCTGCTACGCCGTTGCTTTGAGGTGAGTAGGGAGTAGTTTTCTGGTGTTCAATGCCCTGTGCCTTGAGCCACTCCCTGCAGGCTTCGTACTCCCCCCCATTGTCCGTCCTGAATGCCTTCACCTTCCTTCCACTCTGTCGCTCGACCATAGCGACAAAGGCTTGCAGATTCTCCTTCACCTCACTTTTCTTTTTGAGAAAGTATATCCAGACCTTGCGGCTGTTGTCGTTGATGCATGTGAGGAAATATCTGCTGCCTCCATTGGACGGTATGCGAAAGGGACCACACACGTCAGAGTGGATGAGGTCAAGGGGTGCGAGAGCACGCGTACCATTACGCTTGAAAGGTTTCTTCTTGGCCTTGCCTTGAAGGCATGGCTCACACAAGATCCCAGCTCCCTCCGCCTCATCACCTAGCTCCATCCCACGCACTAGCTCCTGCTTATCCATGAGTACCAATGTGCGATGAGCCACGTGCCCAAAGCGCCTGTGCCACAGGTTCTCCGACGATGTGCACTGGCTAGAATGAACAGCCTCGGTGGCTGCATTTGCGTCTGGTTTTGTTGCTGAATCTTCCGGTGCCACTGCTTCCGCTGCTCCAACATGTCCTTCGTCATCAGAGTCTGCATCGTTGCTCTCCTCATCGTCACTCCCGGCCAAAGATTCAGCCGTTGATGTTGTCTTGGTTTGCAAGACGTAGAGTCCATCAACGCGAGGGACCTGTGCAACAACCTTCTTGGCAGGGTAGGAAATGCTGATGTCCTTGGTAGGGACTATCACTGCTTCCTTCTCTGTAAAAACAACTGTCATGCCATGGTCAGTTATCTTAGAGACAGAGAGCAGGTTGGCTGTGAAGGAGGGCAAGTGAACTACCCCCTCTAGCTTGAGGTCGGAGTCCGCACCGTTGACACCCACTGTGACCAGCTTGTCACCAATCCCCTCAGCTGCCTCAACCTTGCCGTTGGCGACTCTGAAGTTTTTGTTGCATGGAGCAAGAGAGATGAAGTCTCTCTTCTCATAGGTGGTGTGCTCGTTTGTACCCGAGTCAAGGCCGTAAGCTCCTGGCCTGAGTATCGTCCTCCCTTTGTTGGAGGCACACTCGGCCATCAAGCTTGTGGGATCCTTCCCACCATGTCCCCCTCGCCATTCATCCTCGTCTCCTCCCTCCTTCTTGGGTGCCCGGCACTCCCGAGCCCAGTGTCCAGCCTTACCACAGTTATGGCAGTTTCCTTGACGCTTTGGACCCCTTCCACCAGTGCCGTTGTTTCCCTTGTATCCAGAGGAGGAGGTATTACGAAAGGCACCGCTGCTTCGTGAGGCAAAGGCAACCATGTTTGCTTCACTACTGCTGCGACGCATGGCTTCATTCCGTACATACTCCGAGACGGTGGTGTAGGATACTTGCTCTTCCGTCCAACCTCCAATCACTGTGATCATGGGATCCCAGCTCTCCGGCAGCGTCATCAGAAAAATCATGGCCTGCATATCCGATTTCAGGTCCCACCCCATGCCGTTGGCTTGTTGCAAGAGAGTCTCAAACTTCTGCATAAAGGCGGAGACATCCTCCCCTTCACCAAGCCTCATACTGATGAGGTTCTGTAGAATGAAGAGACGGTTGGCAAGTGAGGAGGACTGAAACACCTTGCCCAGTTTGGCGTATGCCGCGGCTGCCACTGTACAACCGCTGATGTGTGAGAGGACTGAGGGTTGTATGGAGGACACGAGAACGACAAGAGCCTTCTTGTTGAGCTTGACCCATGCCACAAGGTCAGCACCCTCCTCCTTTGGTGCTGGGATACTTCCGTCAAAATATCCTAGCAAGTCTCTATCATCCATGATGATCTCAAACTGCCACTTCCAAAGAGCAAACCCCTCTCCATCAAACTTGAGGATGGGAGAATGATTCCCTGGTTCCCCTATCCCTGCCATCCCTACACCTACAACTGCTACAGCTGCTGCACCTGTTGTTGATGCCGATGCACCTGTGTTTGAGGCCGTTGTAGGCTGTTGGTGAGAAGAGGCAACTGCTGGCCCTGTTCACGTTGGCCGATGCAAGCAGATGTAGGCTGATGTAGGCTGATGTAGGCTGATGTCAGCTCCCAAGGCAGAAAGGTGCAGATAAGTTGCATTCCCCTCCGGCTGATGATTGACCTGCAAACAGAGAGGATGGGTGAGAGCGAAGGCGCTCTCACTGCTTGTGACTTTGGCGGTTGCGTGCGTGAAACTTCTCTAACCAGAGGAGTGGGCCCATAACCCTTTGTTAGCTACTGAGCTAACCACCTCCGGCAGAGAAGCCGCGAAACCAAAAAAGCTCACAAAGGTTTTTACACCTTCTTCCTTTGCAGGTATGTGTCGTGCACCCCAAACTTAATCAGGCATACACTTCACCTTCAAGAGTACTAACGCCTTAGCATTACATCTCAAGAAGTGCTCAAGTCGTCAATACGCAAGAGAGCATCAAGCAAGGGTTGATTGATCAGCATGCAAGACAAGTCCTTTTATAGATGTTTGTCCAGTCCTAGAACTCAAAAGCACATTCCTGGGAAGTGGCCTGAACCAGCCACGTCACCAATAGACTTGCACTGTGGGCTTGACACATAAGCATCCTAGTGTCAAGGTGACAGACCAACCATGTAGCGTCCAAGAAGCTACGGACTTTCTTTCTTGGAAGCTTCCACAGCAAACAAGATATGCATGGGGCCAGGATCGACCTCATGACCTCTCACTTGGCCAAATCAACAAAATGGCCAAGGTAACCACTCACCCACATGGTGTACTCACAGGTCATATCTCACAAGAGACAGAGCATAGTTGAGTCACACTACAACGGATCTAGGGGTCATACCTCCACAAGGGGCAGAGCATTCCTGATCCGTCGTACAAGACTGAACAAGGGGCAAACATATTCAACAGTAACCATAGCATGAGTCGTCTAGGGTACAGATGCCGCCTAGGATGGGAACAAGGCACCCGGGGCTGACCCACTACTAGACATGTATCATGTGTTCTGAGTGTCATTACGTGCTTAAGAGCTAGGAAGGCCCTATAGTAATGGCAGATTTTTCCATAGTAGTTGCAAGTATGATTACATGCTCCCCAGCTGTGACCTCGCCCCCATTGCATTGGCCACCTCTGCATGCTCCCAGGTGCTTAACTCTATTTATAGCTGCATGCTCATCTTCATGTACCTCGTCTTCCAAGATACCATCATAGTTACGCAGCTCATAGAACTCAAGTGTTCTCAATGTTAGCGACTTGTAGCCACCAAAACATATTACATTAAAAATCTTCATACAACTCTCTTAAATGGAGGAGAATTGGATCAAGCCTCTACAGAATGGTACAAGAAGCAATGAGGCCAAAGATGTACTAATTGATGTCCATGACAACGTCTCTGTAATCGGCAAGAAGGGCACATGGCTTTGGACGACGATTGTTATGTTGTCATGCAGGGTAATCACAAGTGCCACCCCATGCTCTCCCTTTTGTGTGGTCAAGTGCTGCCTTGTATCATGCGGTGGTTCACAATAGCAAGGATTGGCGGGAACCTCTCCTTTGCATAGAAAAACGGAAATGTTTCCTAAAACATTCCAATCCTCAAGGAGGGTGCAGACCAGGGCATTGAATGTTTGCAAGAGCACCCATGCATGCATTCCTTTGGGTGGCACATCAAGATAGTAGTCCTCAAGTCCGTGGTCTATCACCCATGATAGAACTAGAACTATTTCCTTCAGTAACCCTTCTACACATTCTTTCACTAACCTTTGACCAAGGAATTCCCACGTCCTTCCATGATTCTAGCAATCCGAAGTTGTAACTACTAGTATCAGAGTAGGAGGAGGAATTCAACCTCCCCTCGTTCCAAAATCCTGGATCATTCATGGACTCAGCCATCCATCTGCCAGAATCTCTTGTCCCGTAGTCATGCTTTGTCGCAGCGTCTAGGCCACTCTCATTGTAGCTGCTCTACTGAGGCATCAACAATAGTAGCAAAACTGTCACGCAGTCAACATTGTTAAGATGTCTGATCTCCTTCTACAAATCTTTGCACCCCGCACGTATAGTGCAGTGTGATCTTGCATCTCCAGCAATTTCAACAACATAATTCACCATTCCTGTGTGCTGCTCCATCTGAGGCGTGAGCAACAGCAGAGAGTGTTGTCTTGCCATTGACACTACCTTGTACCTGGCCCTCCTCCTGTAACCCCCCACAATCATGCACATCTAGTGCATCGTAACTTTGCACCCGCAGCATTGCCAACGACGCCAGCTTCGGTCCCGGATGTTTCTTTATAGGGACATCTAAACTATCTCTCTCGTGGTGAGTGCTCGGCACCTGCCACACCAGCAAGTGCCCCATATCCAGTCCTTCCTGGCTTGTACTCCAACAGCAGTAGCACCACCACCACCACATTTGGGCTAGCGGCTGCCACTCCCTCTTCATACCCTCTAGCCCCCTACACCACATGCGGTAGCAGCTGCTAAATTCCAGCCTCTTCTTTGGCCATCCCATTCCCTTGTAGTTTTTGTTTCCTCATGTAGCCACAACCCCCTTCACGACATCTCTCCTCTACAACACTCATCGCTGCTGCACCTGACCTGATGGTACAACCGGTCAATCGAATTGATCCTTTGACTCCCACGGCGATAATGAGAGAACTTTAGAGGGCACTACTCATAGCCGTACCGAGACACGGGTACCTGATGATCTGTGGGCATGGCCGAACGACAAGAACTCTGATGTAACCTTTTGGCTCCCTGCTATATGTTGAAATAGTATGCACCTTGTCCACTGCCTAGCTGACTAGCTACACATACAGACAAGGCATGCACTGTTCTATGGAGTATGTCCCCTTGGTCTGTTCTATGATGGGCCAGGAATGCATTGCCCATAATGGGAATGTCCCCTGTGGCTCATCATAGGAACCATACCTTTTTGGCTTGGTTGAATAGGCACCGGAGTCTCAAACGAGAGGTCACGGGTTAAGTCCCCACGGTGGGCGTAATATTCTTTGTGGCCAAAACTCGGACAAGAATCTTCTAGGAAGCTTACTAGAGCCTGCCTTGAGGATGACACTTGACGATCTAAGGACGCGCCAAGTAGGACTGTAGGTTGAGGTTGGCTCCAGTGGAGCCACTACAAGCAGAAGCTTTAGCAAAGCTCTGCAAGTATAAAAGCATGTACCTTGCATGCATCCATTTACAGTTCTTGCCTTTGAGACTAATCACAGAGTGTCCAACCAAAGGTAGACACTAAAGACCAACATGCGGACTTCGTGAGGTTGCAAACCAAACAAACCTAAAGTGTGGATCCCTCGTTCGATGGTGATATGTTATCTTGGTTGCAATACCAAGAGCGGTTGGCGGCCTCCCACGTCGGGACCCGTTTTCTAGACCGTTGCTATCCGGCGCATTGACAAAGGATTATGGGCCCACACTTCTGGTTCTACGGCACGCTTCCAAGACCGACTAGCGCGTGGTCTTGCAGGGCGCACAGGTACAACAGGGACACGAAGATCAGACGGCTCCAATCTGCTCCGTCAGCTCCATTGGCTTCTTCAGGTTGGGTGCGCGCACGTGGCGGACTAGGGGACAAGGAACAACTCTGTCCATGTTGGACAAGTCCCTCGAGCCCCAACGGGATTAAGCTCTACCCCTTTTTAGAATGTGGTACGACCCTGAATCCGTTCTCTCACGACAGCACCATCGCCTTAGGCGATCATTGGCGGGAGGGGTATGCAACGGAACCAACTGCACCTTTGACAACGGTCACAGTCAACAGCCTCATTAGCCTCATCAGCCTCAACAAAGCAAAGTAGCAGCAAAGCAGAGAAGACAAGCAACCGCAGGAAATGACGGATCCGACTCAAGCCTGCCTTGAGGCGGGTATGTCCAAATTCACGGGGACAGGTTTTCCCTTGTGGAAATGGCAATTTGAGATTGTCATGAACGTGTGTGGCTACGGCGACATCTTAAAAGGGACCAAGACAGCACCTGCCAATGCGACGGTGACGACGTATGCGGCTGACCTTGCAGCATGAATGATGAAGAACAACATGGCACTCGCCATTCTTGTGACGTCCATCAACGAGACTCAACACTCCACATCACAGGATGCAAATTAGTTGCCAAGGCCTACGCAAAGCTCTCACGCGTGCATCAATCAAGCGTCCTAGCAAGCCGACTCTTCATCCTCCAAAGGTTGATGTCAATGAGGGTGAGAAAAGGAGAATCGATACCCGCATTTTTGCAGTCATTTGATAACGTGTTGGAGGAGGTCCTGCAAATGGAATGGAATCTTGACTCCAACATCCGTGCCATGATCCTTCTAATGGCGTTGCCGGAAAGTTGGGGGTCCTTGATCACCATGTTTGGCGGCTGGGAGGAGGCAGATCTGACATACGAGGCTGTCGCCGAACACGTCCGCAACAAGTCCATGCGACATAGTGGCAGTGAGGCAGACATCTCAGCCTATGCCTCTTGCTTTGGTGGACAAGGTGCAAGCTCTCGCTCCAGTCAAGGCAACAGCGGAAGCGGTGGTGGTGGAGGGAAAGGCAATGGTGGTGGGAAGAGTTCCAAGAAGCCCGGCAACTGTCACAACTGTGGCAAGGCTGGGCACTAGGCTAGGGACTGCCGTAGTCCCAAGAAAGAAGGCAGGAACAAAGGTGGAAAGGAGAAGAAGGAGCTCATCAACATGATGGCTAGGGGGCTGCCCATGAAGGGCGCAGCGATCCTTAGGCCAGGGGCATTCGCCCTTGACTCGGACACCAACCACCACTCATCAAAAGAGAAGGATGGATTTGTCTCCATGGTCGAATCTGTCATGTGCATCAAGTGTGCAAATGGCGGCGTCGTCCAAGCCATGGGCGAAGGGGACAAGGTGATCACGTTTAACGTGAACGGTGCGGAAAAGGCGGTCAACCTTCAAAAGGTGGTGTACATGCCCTCCTTCGCAGCCAACTTGCTGTCCGTCTCACAAATCACCGACAACAACATGACAGCGGTGTTCACCAACAAGGAAGCGGTGGCCCTAAAAAAGAGGACATCCAGATTTTATACACAAAAGACGATCTTATGCTTCGATTTCCAAGAGTCGACGACCTCTACGTGCTTCAAACCAAAGTCACCAAGGCGTCAGATGAGGGACTCGCATGTGCTACCATGACAGTGGCACCGGAGCCAAAGGATGCACCACCGACGACTGTTGCGGCTGCCACATCAACCAAGGACACTGATGCAAGCAAGACGGCAGCATCGACAAGTTCAAGGCAAGGGTAGTGGCTAAGGGGTTCTCTCAACGGCCGGGCTCCGAGTACGATCAGAAATTTGTGCCCATCGTGACCTTTGCCTCCATCCGCTCTCTCCTTGGCATTGCAGTCGCAAAGAACCTGGAGATACACCAGATGGACGTCAGGACAGCTTTCCTTTATGCGAAGTTGGACAAGGAAGTGCTGATGGAGGTGCCCGAATTATTCGAAGCTCCCAAGGGCAAGGTGTGCAAGTTGGTGAAACTGCTCTACGGGCTGAAACATACCCCAAGGATGTGGTACAAAGAGATGGACGGTTTCATGACCGGCCTCTCCTTCGCGCATCGCCAGAATGACCCGAGCATTTACGTGCGCGATGATGGGAGAGGGCTGATGCTGGTTGTGCTGTACGTGGATGATCTGATCATCTGCTCGTCTTCGGTCGAGCTATTGGATGAGCCAAAGTCTGACCTCAGCAAAAGGTTCAAGATGAAGGACATGGGTCCTCTCGAGTACTACCTTGGGATTGCCATCCACCGCAACCGAGTAGCAGGCACCATCAAACTCAACCAAACCAAATACATCGGCGAGATACTGAAGCGCTACCACATGGAAGACTGCAAACATGTCAGCACCCCAATGACGAGTGATACAAAGCCGAAGGCCTCCATGTCACCAAGTACTGAAGCAGAACAAAGGGAGATGCAAGACATACCCTACCAGTCCACCGTGGGTAGCATCATGTACGCCATGGTAGGGACTCATCCGGACATATGCTATGATGTGGGACAAGTAAGCAGATTTGTGGCCAACCCAGGGCCACAACAATGGCAGGCAGTAAAGCGCATCTTGCGCTACCTACAAAAGACACGTCACATGGGCCTTGTCCTTGGAGGCCAAGAAGGTACGGACCCCCTTCGCCTGAAGTGCTACACCGACGCTGACTGGGGAGGAAATCTTGACGACCGAAAATCCACCTCTGGATATGTGTGCATCTTGAATGGCGCTGCAATCTCATGGGCTAGGACGTAGCAGGATTGTGTTTTCGTGTTTACGGCTCAGGCAGAGTACATTGCTCTGTCTGGGTTGTGCAAGGAGACTCATTGGCTGCGAAGCTTGCTTGGCGAAATGACAGTGCCACAGAAGGACACCACGGTTGTACACGTGGACAACATGAGCGCCATCTCGATGGCTGAAGACGAGATCATCTCCCGGTGAACGAAGCACATCGACATACGTCACCACTACTCACATGACCTGGTCATGAAGAACGTGGTGGACTTACGGCACTGCGAAACAAAGAGCATGCTTGCTGACTGCATGACCAAGACGCTAGAGAGCGACTTGCACTATGCAGGCATTCATGGATTCGGCATGAGGATTGCGGCAGAGGAAGGGTGAGCCCCAACGCATTGATGGAACCCAGTAAGCGACAGATGGACAGAGGTACAAGGGAGAGATTTGTTGAAATAGTATGCACCTTGTGCACTGCCTAGCTGGCTAGCTACACATACAGACAAGGCATGCAGTGCTCTATGGAGTATGTCCCCTTGGTCTGTTCTGAGATGGGCCAGGAATGCACTGCCCATAATGGTTATATCCCTTGTGGCTCATCATAGGAACCATGCCTTTTTGGCTTGGTTGAATAGGCATTGGAGTCTTGAACGAGAGGTTGCGGGTTCGATCCCCGCAACGGCCGCAATTTTCTTTGTGGCCAAAACTAGGACATGAAGCTTCTAGGAAGCTTACTAGAGCCTGCCTTGAGGATGACACTTGGCGGTTTAAGGATGCGCCAAGTGGGACTGTAGGTTGAGGTTGGCTCCAATGGAGCCACTACAAGCGAAAGCTTCCTGTCCCACTTGCAGAGCAAAGATCTGCAAGTATAAAAGCATGTACCTTGCATGCATCCATTTACAGTTCTTGCCTTTGAGACTCCTCACAGAGTGTCCAACCAAAGGTAGACACTAAAGACCAACATGCAGACTTCGTGAGGTTGCAAATCAAGCGAACCTAAAGTGTGGATCCCTCGTTCGAGGGTGATATGTTATCTTGGTTGCAATACCAAGAGCGGTTTGTGGCCTCCCATGTCAGGACCCATTTTCTAGACCGTTGCTATCCGGCGCATTGACACTATACACAGCTGAGTGTCTAATAGAGTCTCCTCTAGGTGTGCGTCCCTCTGATCAGCAGCCTCTTCCTGATAGCACGTATGAGTCGCGAGTCAATAAAGCTAGTAAACCTGGATGTGTGGTCTTTCTTTCTACACACTGTGAATCCCTCTGGACCCCTTGCTAGGAAATTCCTTGACATAGTAGCAGGTGTTGTTGCTGCTTTCTTAGTTACAACCAGTGCTAGCAGGGCTCCTGTAAGAACTATAGTTTGAAGAGCCATGATTGCCTACCTCCCATTCTCTACTAGCAGTTGCTACCAGCATTGCTGTGCAGGTTGTAGTGGCCTCATGAGCCACTGCCAAATCTGACGCCACACCGATAGACACCTGTCAGCCCCATTGGAATTTCTATGAAAGGTATAGTCCTTAATCCCTCGGGGAAGCCTCACACCAAGACAAGCGTGTTGATTGCATCCGCTGTGGTAGTAGTGGTAGGTGCCACAGTGACTAGTTTGCTATTTCTTTTGTTGGCTGTCACAACATGGATTTCAGTCCTTGCCTCCTCTACACAACTATCATCCCGCCACTCTTTTCCCTTCTACCTTATGGCTAATATGATGAGCATCTCATCCTTCTAATCTGGTTTCTTTCCTTGCACTCCACTGCATGCATCATGCCTGAGACCACAAAGACTGTCGAGGCAATACAAGGAGCAATGCATGAAGCACAGGCTGTCAGGCATCGGCTCCAGTCAAGAGAACGAGACGGTTCCAACGCAACTTGTTTCACTCAAAACGATGCAAGTTTAAGGATGTTAGGGCTGGGTTAGTGACGGCCATGGATCGGCCGTCGCAAAAAGTCTAAGTCCTAGGAGACACGAGGAGGAGCTCTACGGGGTGGGACTTGCTGATCGAGCCCACCCATCGGCCAGCGAGCTTTGCTCGCTGGCGCTAGTTTTTCTCTCGCACAAAAATCCCACGCTCGACCCTGTTTTCGGGTCTAGGCCGATTCTCTGTTTGAGCACGCATTTTCCAGTCTCAAGTGCCCAGCCTCAACTTCGAGGTCTGGTCTAGGTCTTCGAACACACGCATGAGGCATAAAGTAGCACAGAAATGCAAGACAAAGCTAGGTCACCTAAGGCTAGTTCAGCAATAGCCACTGGTGAACAGAGCCGAGCTGGGGCACTGCAGTCGAGAGGGAAGCGAGCATAGGAGGAATAGTGGGAGTAGATGTGTCCTGTGCTCGATGCTAACGCACGTGCTCACTGTGCGTCGCCTCCGCTCTCTGAGTCAGCATGCCCTACACACTCATGGCCACCACTGAGTCGTACAAATATACAGGGAGGATAAGCACGCCCCCTTGGCCATGTGTGCAGAGGGTACATAGCCAGGATGATGGAGTTGGAGTTGGAGTGCAGTGGAGGGGAGTGCTTTCGTAAAGAAGTCCGCCACTTGCGCATCCCCATTGATGGCCTGGACTTGAATAACTCCTGCTTTGAGTGCCTCACGGACCAAGTGATGTTGAACACTGATGTGCTTTGTGCGTGGATGCAACACACCATCATTTGCGGCAATGCGACGTGCGGCGAAGCTGTCGTTGTGCAGTGGGACCGCTTGTGCATGCAACCCCAATTCCTCAAGTAGGCGTGCCAACCAGATGCCCTCACACGTTGCTTCACCCAATGCCATGTACTCGGCTTTGGCCACACTACGTGCCACACAGGACTGTTTTGCACTTTGCCATGACACAGTCGTACCTCACAAACGAAAGACATATCCACCACGACTACGGGCCTGGTGGTCTCCTGTATAGGCGTTGTCAAAACACCAATCCAGCATATGATACGACGTGGGAGCAAAGACCAGACCAGAGCCAGTAGTGTCAAGCACGTAACGCTGCAGTTTTAGCAATGCTTTGTGATGCGCGCTACGAGGTTGCTGGCCAAACTGGGCCAGCACATTGACAACACAAGATATGTCTGGAGATGTGGTGAATGCAAGGTAGGAGAGGCTGCCTGCAATCTGATGATATAGTGTAGGATCACAGTCCGGACCGTAGTCTGTGGTCCGTGCATCCAGTAGATGAGCGTACACATCAGGACTCATCGGTGAGTGCTGTGATGGAAGATGTTGTACAAGGTGTTATAAATGACCAGTGAGGTGTGCCAGAAACCGTCCCTGATGCAGTGTGAGTGTGCGTGCAGATCTTTCCTTGATGATGGTCATGCCCAAAAAGCTGCTCGCCTCCTCTAAATCCGTCATGCTGTAGTGTTCAGTAAGCACGGCCTTTGTGTGTGTGATGAGAGAGAGTGATGTAGACAAGATCAGTAGGTCATCGACATAGACCAAGAGCATGATGGGTACTCCATTGTCCCAGCGGAGGAAGCAGGAGGGATCACATATACTCTGTGTGAATCCCCCAGTTGCAAGAGTACGACTTATCTCTTTATTCCAACACCGTGGTGCTTACTTCAATTCCGCAAGGGCTTTAAGCAGCAGCCAGACACAATTTGTTCCATCCTCAAACCCTTCTGATTGTTTGACGTAGAGTTCCTCCTCCAGAGGGCCATTTAGAAATGCGTTCTTGACATCCATCTGATGAATTTCCCAGTCTTCATGGGCTACCACACCCAGCAGTACTCGGCTAGTGCCGTAATTGCCTACTGGGGCATAAGTGTCAGTGAAGTCTTGTCCTGGAATTTGATGGAACCCCTTTGCCACCTATCTGGCTTTGTACTTTTTGATCAGCCCAGCCAGGTTTCTCTTCACCTTGAAGACCCACTTCACATCAATGGCCTTTCGGCCAGGTGGGAGGGGCACAAGCTCGAACACCTTATGTTCCAGAAGAGCGTTGATATCAGTAGCCATGGCCTTCTCCCACTCAGGTGCATCAGCATGCCCCTTTGCTTCAGACAGGGCCAGGGGCTCCACCTGTTGGTGCTGAGTGGGGTAAGGACCAACCATGTGATAGAACTGTTGATTTTTTACACGTGGTATGTCCTTCAGGGCGCGTTTCACAGGTTGTGGTGCAGGTGTGACAGTTCTACCCGGGTTTGTGGAGGCATCACCTCGTAGCCTAGGGGATGACTGAGGCGCTCTTGACTCTGTGCTCGCCAGGTCAATGGGTGTCAGGAGCTCTCTTGGCACAGAGGTGTTTTCACCCTGCTTCTATGCCACAATGCGTGTGGGAACTGTGACTGGCTGTGGGACGAGCACTGGAACGCTCACATAGTGGGGGTAGTGCCCAGGATAAATCAGGTTGGGTACGTGCCGTAAGGTTCGGAATTGCTTGTACGGCATGTGCTCCAGGAAGGAAGCGTCTCGACTTTCAAGGAAGCTGTGACTCGTGGGGTCCCAGAACCTCCATGCCTTGGACGCATGGGACACGCCTACGAAGACGCACCACTGACCTCTAGGGCTTAGTTTGTGTTCACGTTGTGGCTTGGCAAACCAGACGCAGGCCATGGTGCCCCAGACTCGGGCGGGACGTAGGCCCGCTTATTCCTTAAACCAACGTTCCCAGGGTGTGACCGACCTAGGCAGTGGACCTTGTGGAACTCTGTTCCACACCCAAGTGATGTACTTCACCGCTTCCTCCCAAAACCCGAAGGACAGACCTGATTCACTAAGTAGCGTGCGCAGGGAATCGCCAAGTGTTCTGTGCCATCTCTCAGCTACCCCATTTTGCTGGGGTGTGTATGGCACTGTGGTCTGATGTTCTATTCCTTGTGCCTTGAGGGCTACAGTCAGTGGACCCATGAACTCTCCCCCTCTGTCAGTCCGCAGCTTCAACAGCTTGCACTTAGTCTGGCGTTCTATAAGGGGTATCCACTATGTGATGGCCTGAAGATTGTTTGACTTAGACTTGATCAGGAATGCCCAGCAAAAACGACTGAAATCGTCTGTCAGTGTCAGGATATACTGTGACCCATGTTGGACGAAGGGCACGGGCATCGGTCCAGTCAGATCTGCATGGACCAGTTCCAGATGTGCAGTGTTGTCCCTGTCTGACTTGGGAAACGTCTGTTTGTGTGCCTTGCCCTCATGACACTCCAGACATGTGTCTGCCTTAAGGCCATGAGGGCAATCCTCCTGTGTGATACCTCGTGCTGAGGAGTGCTTTTGCATGTCTGTGATGAGATCTGTGTGGATGTCTGCCAGCCGCCTGTGAAGGAGATCTGTATGCTTTGCATCTGTCATGGTGACAACGTGAGCCTGTGGGTGGTGCTAGTGAGTGGGAACCAAGGGAAATAGAGTTAGGCGATATAGCATGTCAGCATGCAGAGGCCCATCCAACAACAAAATCCCAGTCAAATCATAAAGCATGCATCTTTGCTGCTGTATCACAGTAGACATACTGGCTTTGCGATCCAGTTGCCCACCGAACAACAAGTTCACGTGCAACTCGGGTACATATAGGACGCCAGTCAGCCAAATCACTCCCCCAAGTGCCTGCAATGCCACCGTCCCCACACCCTCTACCGCTAGGAATTCCCCAAAGTCGGTTTTCACTCCTTCAACATCACACACGGAATACAAGGACGCGAAAAACAACCTATGTGGGGACATGTGGTGCGATGCAGTAGTGTCATAAATCTATTCATGCATGGGGAGAGCGTGCGATGTGGTAACATGCGTATGCCCATGCCGCTGACCTGATGTCTGAGTCACAGCAGTCGGCTCGGGGGGCTGGAGCTCCATGGGAGTAGTCCAGCCAACGGGGGTTGGTGGAGCTGGCTGTTGCGCGTCCGCCATCTCTGAATAAATCCGTTGTGCCCACGCAGGTGTGGGAAATGGTGTAGCAGAGTACGGCACGACATAGAACTACCCCTGGTACTGCGGTGGTAGTCCCTGCTAGAACGGCGGCAGTAGTCCCTGGACCACTGGGGACGCCAGTGGCATCTGCAGTGAGGGCACTGCGAACGTGGCTGCTCCAAATGGGGCCGGTGCATGTGATCCCATGGGGGCTTGCCTCGTCCAGGCAGGTGGCTGTAACTGCTGATCTAGCTAAGGGCGGTGGAACTGCTGCGACTGATGTGGCTGCTGTTGTGCAGGTGGAGTCATGATGCGTTGGAGCTGTGGGCACGCCCGCCAATAGTGTCCGGCCTGTCCGCAGTAGTTGCAGATGCGACCTCCTGCACCCCGACCACGCCCTTGCCCTTCGCCTGACTTTCCTCCTCTGCCCCCTCCACCTCGTCCACCTGCTACTCCAGAGCCTGGAGGTGGGCCTGCCGCTGCATGGTAAACAAACACACTGGCCGTGGGGCTCTTGGCATCTCGTACTTCCCCACGCAGAATGTCTTCGTAGTGGCGTAGTTCCTCAAAGACCTCCGCCAGATATGTGGTCTCGATGTCGGTGACACGCAGTCTCCTCAACAGCGCCCGCCTGAACTCCCTGTAAGGTTCGCCCAGATGAAGGAGAACCGGGTCTAACCACTCCAGCATCGAGCAATGGAGCAATTCTAGGTATGCGGCCCACTGTTTTGCCACCGTTGATCTCTCATCATTGCCTACAGATTCTGTGATGAATCACAAGGCCCGCAAATCCATTGACTCCTACTTATGGAAAATAGTTATACAGGATGAACTCAAGACTTTGTCAGAATATGGTGTCGGAATATGGCATGACCTTGTCAATTTCCCCCCTAGCAGACAGACCATCTCAATGATGTGGCTTTATTGACGATTGTTAAAGCCAAATAACACAGTAGAGTAGTGTAAAGTGCGTCTCATAGCTAAGGGATTCTCCTAGATTCATACTATTAACTTTCATGAGACCTTTTCCCCTCTAGGTCGCTACGCCACTGTACAAGCCCTTCTCAGGCTTGTTGTCCAACACGACTGGGAACTCGAGAATATAGATGTGAACAATGTCTTCCTTCATGGCAGGCTTGATGAAGAGATCCATGTGATCCAACTTCCTGGTTTTACAGATAGCACCAGCAAGGTGTGGTGATGGCGCAAGGCCTTCTACGACTTCAAGCAGTCATCATGGTACTGGAATCAAGAGATCACGTCCATGCTTGAGAAATGCGTCTTTCATAGAAGGACAATTGATCTTGTGTTGTTTCTTAGTGTACCCACTTCCCCATTTTTTGCCATTCCTATGCGTGTTCATGATCTGCTCATTGCATCCCCCACTCAAGCTACTATTCAAGGAGCCAAATCCCTCCTTCAGTCACCTTATAAAGTAGAAGATCTTTGTATGGCCCGAGTCTTCTTTCTTGAAATAGAACTTGGGCATGTACACCAGGGTGTGTATGTCCGTAGTCTGGAGGAGCGTTTCTCCTTCTTCCTTTTGCTCTTCGTTTGACCTCTGTGCTGATGACTCTAGCAAAGAAGACATTGAAGTCATTGGACAACTGGGGGAGATAGACTACCCCTTGATCTTTGAATTCGATTTCAAAGCTTTTCTCCATGGTCAAATTGGATACGTTACATCGTTCAACGAATTCATTGGAACACCAAAAGATTGTGTTCAGGAATGGTCAAATTACAGGGTTCACATAGCAATTCTGTTATTTCTTTCTCATAGGTTTCACACCGAAATGGAGTGGCCACAGTAAAAACTGTTTTCGTTCAGGTCCGCTTGATAATGTGCACGGTTGCGGTCAGTCAAATTTCCACAAATTGGCTGTTCGAATGTCCAAGTCAGCATTTTCAGCGAATGTGTGTACGAGACGACCAATTACTCTCGCATGCGCATTGTCGAATTTCCGGAGCACCTCGAAAGTGAACCAAGCCATTCGTCGAATTCAAGGGACAAATTAGGAACACATACGTAACCCAAACCCGGAGAGTGTATGCTAAATCATGGAACACATGATTCAGAAAATCTCATCCTACGAATGCAAAGATCAGAGGGGTATCTACGTTCTATTGGCTCACTCATGTGCCTGGCCATCATCACTCGCGTGCATGCAGCCCTTTACGGTATGCTTTCTGTCGCAGTTCTCTCAGTGTCCAAGAGAGCGACACTTTGAGACTATGCTTTGTGTGGTATGGTACGCTCTTCCCACCCCACGCCAAGGCTTTTACTTCAGCGCACAACCCTCAGTAGTTGTCAATTGTTCCACCGACAGTGATTGGGCTCATGGCCGATGCACATTGCTGCACATGCTACATTTTTTCTTGTTGGAGGCATGGCTGTTTCCCGAAGAAGTGGTAACAAGGGTAGTAGCAAGACGCTTGAGCAAGGCTGAGTATGTCGCACTCGGTGCAGGCATTTTTGGAGCTCTCTAGCTTTGCCGTTTGCTGCAACAGTTCCGTATTCCCATCAGCTGCATCACTCTACCCTGTGACGATCAAAGCACACAAGCCATTGTCGAAAACAATGGTACGTATCAGTCACGTACAAAACACATTGATGTTGAGCATCAGTTTGTCCGTGAGTGTCTTGCTACCGCTTTGGTTTGGGTTGCCTGTGCAGACACACACTCACAGCCAGTTGATCGTTGCCTCCCTGTCTTTATTCTAACTGATACCGACCTGTTACAACGTTTGAGAGCTGTGACTTTGAATCATGGGGGAGTGACAACATCTGTGGTCAAGTTGGGGACCCATCACACTTGTAGTACCCTCTTGTCTTCCCCCACACGCTCTTTCCTCTATCACACTGTGCACAGGAGATTAAATAAGTGACTGTGCTAAAGCACTTCTCACGTGATGGGAGACATCAGTGAAGAAATCCTTACACTCTTCCTTTGATAGCAGTTGTCCAAGCAGTGGCTCTCAGCCACTTGACTTGTTCTGTCTGATGACTCTTGCTCATGGGAGCTCTGGCCCTTAGACACTTTGTGACGCCAGGGCCATCTCCAATTTGTGTATGTAGTTTTGAGGGGCTGAAATGTTTTGGCATGCTGGGTGCTGATCCTTATGGGGCCACCTGACCAGAATCTTTCCGTGTCATGGTGAGTAGCCGCCACTGATTTTATGTCGAGAGGCCAAGCTCGACCCCCGAGTTGGGATGTGGGGTCGACGTGCTTCTTGCATGGTCGGCACCATGCTCACCGGCTTTTGTTACGTAATTCTTGCTACACATGTTTTCAATAACACTTGAGCAAGGAATCATGTTGATGCATTTAGCCAAGCTGTATCCTCTGTGGGACTCTTCCCACGTCCTTGCACCTCTATTATGTAGCACCCATGGTTCTAGAAATCTGAACTAGGAACTACAGGGGGGGTGTGGAGAATGTGTTTGCTAAACCAATGGAAGAGGGTAACGCAGGTCGGCCATGTTGGTGCACAACTTTCCAGCCTTAACAAACACTTTCCAACGCAGAAGGTCATTTACAGGTCAAAACCAAAGGTAATTTTGAGAGTTGCTACTACCCTCTTGGTGGTTGAGACCCAAGCACTTGGTGACAAGGTCCGGTGCTTTGAGAGAATCTGTTGATTGTTCTTATGAGGTCTGTTGTGCACACTCCCTGCCCATTTGTTACGAGGGTGAGTGGGCATTGTAGGTCCGCTACCAGTCCGCAATGAACAAGCCAAGCCTGCGACTGTTTTTACTGTCTTGGCCGTTGACATGCTGCATTCCAGATTTGGTCAACAGTTGGTGTTGGCAGTGTTCTCCTTACAGCTTGTGTCTGTTCGCATGGACTCTTCACAGGTCGGGAGAGGGGAGTGATTGAAAAGCCTAAGCTGGATGGAGGGAGAGGGAAGGCAAGGAGAGGAAGTGGTGGGAAAGGATGGAGGCAGATGTGAACACTCAAAACGGTTCCAAAAATGTTACGTTTTGCACCTCCGCATTGCCCTTATGAATACATTACACAAACAACATTGCCCTCACGTACATCAGACTGTTAAGTTCTGGGATTGAGTTTCCTGCCGGCAAGCTTGCAGCGCCCCATCAGTTTGCACTGTCTTGCCTTGTATTCTTCACACTGATCGCTCCACCAAGCATCCCACCGAGTGGTACAGCATGCGTGCAAGAATCCTGGCCATTATTAGTCGCGTGGCCCTTGCTGGCTGCCCGGCTCCCACAAGCGCTCCTGCACATTCGTATTCAGAGCTCGTCCTCAAGAATCAGACTGAGGCTCAGTAACGGGCACAAAAGCGATGGAAAGATCTAGGTCAAGCAATTTCCAGACTGGCCGCAAAGTCAAGGTGGCAGCGCCTAGGGTTTGTGGGTGAACAGGGCTGGCGGAAGCTGCTCAGCCATGGCCCTATTCAGACTTAATCATGGCAACAGGCAACTGCGTAAAGGACTAACCATGGCAACAAGTAACGCTGTACGAGACTTACCATGGCAACAAGTAACGCTGTATAAGACTTACCATGGCAACAAGTAACGCTGTGTACGACTTACCATGGCAACAAGTAACGCTGTATAAGACTTACCATGGCAACAAGTAACGCTGTATAAGACTTACCATGGCAACAAGTAACGCTGTGTA
>SZWC01001942.1:145827-198479 GCA_023375785.1 Penium margaritaceum
AACCACCCCCTCCTCTTGGTCTCCTTCAGAAGCGACAGAACAGGGGAACCTAGGACGGCTAGGGTTCGGATCTCTTTGCGGCGGAGACTCTAGCGCGCCGCCGTTTCGCCCTTCCGATGTCTTTGAAATAGCGCGACTCGGTGCCATGTTTTTGCCCGGTGCCAAGGTTGACATCGGCAAGCCGCCAAAATCGCAGCAACGGAGTAAGGGAATGAAAAGATGAAAACGTGAGGGGAAGTGCAGTGATCTTGCATCGGAAGCGTAGTGAGATTGCATGTGACAGGAGAGCAAAAGTAACTACACAAGGCAAGAGTTCAAATCCAGAATCTCTCGCTGGATTCGACGGGCAATAACCGCAGGTGGATTGGCTAACGGCCAACGGCAACGTGAGCGGGTCTCCAGCATTCAGCACCCGTCGAATGGTTTTATCAGTGCCAGCTTTCAAGCGGCTTCTCTCATCACTGCCCTAGCGGACATCCGCACGCTTCCCTTTCTCCCCCGATCCGACCTCGCCTGTTGCTTTCGGGACTAAGGGTGCGTTTGGCCTCGGCCGAAAGCCAAGACGGCCAGACGGATTCCGGCTCCAGAGACGGAGAACCGAGCCGCATAGATTAGGCTGTTGACGTGGAACTAAACATGATTGGAGCATTTGACCAGGATCCCCGTCGACGCCTCCAGTCGCTGCATGCCAAGTATGAATACGTGTTGCACTTTCGAGTATCCGTGAATCCGAGTCCTGGAGTCGGCCGAGGCCAAACGCACCCTAAGGGGAAAGCCGAGCACGGCGTCCGCAGAAACGCATGGCTGAATGAAACGGTGAAGCGTGCGTTGCGTGTCACCGAGGTCGATGGAATTCCGCACCATGGCGTTAGGCACATCCGCATCCTCCCTGCCGCACGTAGGCGGCGTTACTTAGCCGCCTTAGCTGCGTGTCGGAAAGAAATTATATTACATCGCGACAAGGCCCCCCCCCCCCCCCGCAGTTTTCAACTATTCGTGCAAACTTGACGCATTCGCTCAAACCCGACTACGTCGCGCAATCTGCGCACGTCCATCCGACGCATCCGTCGACCGAGACCATGGATGCTACGGATGAGTGGCATCTGCTATTGAGTAGCCCTTTCGATCTGATTTTTACGGTTCAGATGAACACAGGACGCACAGATAGGTTCTGTGTCGTCCATTCGCAGGCCGTTACATTGCTCACATCTTCCGTCGATAGTGGGCCGACGGCTGTCGCGAGATTGTTTGTACTCTTGGACGAACGGGTGCGCGTCATACGATCACGGTGGCCTGCTCCAATAATAGTTTGTTTTCTGTTTTGTTTTCATAGACGATCTATGTATAGGATATTTCCTAACAGGTCCCGATCTAGAAGCAACTACTTCGGCCTTGTCGGGTACATTCGATTTTCCGTGCTAATGTCGGGGGTGAGCTGAGGCTTCGATTTTAATTGCACCCTACTTGCGCCTTAGTTGCGCCCTAGTTGCGGCCTAGTTGTGCCCTACTTGCACCCTACTTGTGCCCTGGTTGCGCCCTACTTGCGCCCTACTTGTGACCGAGTTGCGCCCTTGTCCCGCCCTAGTTTTCCTTTAGTTGCACCCTACTTGCGCTAGACTTACGCCCTACTTGCGACCTACTTGCGCCCTAGCTTCGTCCTAGTTGCACCGTACTTGTGCTCCACTTCCGCCTGACTTGAGCCCACGGTATGCGATAGTTCCATCCTGCTTATGCCCTATTTGTGCCCTACTTGTGCCCTACTTGTGCTCTGCTTCTGCCCTAGTTGCGCCTTAGTTGCATCCTAGTTAATCCCTAGTTGCGCCCTATTTGCGCCATACGTATGTCCTAGATATGCCCAACTTGCACTGTACTTGCATCCTAGTTCTGCCCTACTTGTGCCCTACTTTCATCACGATTGCGCCCTTGTTGCGCCCTAGTTGCACCCTAGTTGCGCCCTAGTTGCACCCTAGTTGTGCCCTAGTTGTGCAATAGTTGCGCCCTACTTGTGCCCAAGTTGCGCCCTTGTTGCCCCTTACTTGCACCCTACTTGTGCCCTTATTGTGCCCTAGTTGCGCCCTACTTGTGCCCTACTTCTAGCCTAGTTTTACCCTAGGTGTGCCCCACTTACGCCATACTTGTGCCCCGGTTGTACTCTAGTTACGCTCTAGTTCCACCTTAGCTCTGTCCTATTTGCATCCTACATATGCCCTAGTTGCACCCTACTTGGGTCCTATTTGCGCCCTACTTTCACCCTACTTGCATCCTACTTGTGCCCTAGTTACGGCTTAGTTATGCCCTACTTTCACCCTAGTTGCATCCTAGTTATGCTCTACTTGCGCCCTAGTATCGCATTTATGCCCAATCGCCCCAAATCAATACACTTGCCAATGTGTGTATAAGATAAAAAAATATGGTGAGGATCCTTCCATGAAAGAAAACAGGAATGTGGACAATGTTTCTAGGAAGTTACTAATTAGAGTCTAGTTCATACACAATCATGTGTACATTAACACCTGAATTTCCATGACCTTTCTGCACAACTGGGTTCATTAAAACATCACAAAAATGATTCTAACGTAAATAACTTCTTCAAACTACTTAATCATGTCCTTGCTCCAAATGAGATACACATTGTGCATATTGTATATTCTGTGCTATTTTTGTATCATTGAATCCGTACCTGTATTGTATTGAATTATGCACAGGCGTGACATGGAAGGTTAACGCGTGTGTGGGATAGTCCGACACTTGATCGGCTGGTCAACATTCCATCTGCTGACTGTCGCTTGTGTCATCAACGTGGTAGTACTCGAGTCTGCTCCCCCCTCCCCCCATTCCCCCCACTCAAACGTGTATTAGGGTGGTGTATTGGAGAGTGTATCTTGAGAAGACTTCTTTTCTGTAATTGTGTATTCAGAGGGAGATGAACATGCTTACACACAAGTCCAAAAAAACTTCTTTCCCCCAATGCACTCCCGAATACACTTCCCGAATACATTAGAGGGTTTGCACAGGGGGGGGGTGAGGTCCAATTGGGATCCCATTGTAGCGGAGTTGAAGTACACTAAACTGTTTGTGTACAACCTTTTAGCTCATTACATAGAAAAGTAGAGAGAAGTAGGATGCTTGAAATCGATGGTCTACGAGTACTTAATGTAGATGTACAGAAGTATACACTTTTCTCTACGGGATACATTCCTAGCTACACTCCTGTAAAACACTCGTCCACTTTGGGAGGGGGGTCCTTGTATCAAGACACCCCCTCCCCCCAACAGTTCTAAGTGTATTGGGGTGGTGTATTAGAGAGTGTAGGTGGGGGAACCTTCTTTTTTTAACTAGTGTACTCGGAGGGAGGTACATACCTGTCGTCATACCCTTGTCCCCCCAATACACTCCCCCATACACTTTCCCAATACACTAGGGGGTTTGCGGGGGGGAGGGGGGTGGAGGGGGGTCGAGTTGGGATCCCATTGTGGTGGAGTCAAAGCACACTAAACTGTTTCTGTACAACCTTATAGCTGGCTACGTAGAGAAAGAGAGAGATGTCGCATGCTTGTAATCGACGGCTTACGAGTAATTAATGTAGATGTACAGAAGTCTTTTTTTTTCTTTTTTTTTCTTCTGTCGACCAGATACACTCCCAGCTACACTCCCGCAATACACTCTTCCACTTCGGGAGGAGGGGGGTCCTTGTATCCAACCCCCCCCACAACAGGTAAAAGTAGATTGGGTTGGTGTATTGGAGAGTGTAGCTAGGGGAGCCTTCTTTTTAAAACTAGTTTATTTGGAGGGAGGTGCGGACCTGCCGTTACACAAGTCCCAAAAACCTCGTCCCCCAAATACACTCCCCAATACACTTCTCCAATACACTAGGGGGTTTGCGGGGGAGGGGGGGGGGGAGGGGGAGGGGAGGTCCAATTGGGATCCCATTGTGGCAGAGTTGAAGTACACTAAAATGGTTGTGAACAACCTTATAGCTGGTTGCGTAGACAAAGAGAGAGACGTTGAATGCTTGAAATAGACAGTTTATGAGTACTTAATGTAGATGTACACAAGTATGTTTTTTTTTTCCTGTCTACCAGATACACTCCCAGTAACACTCCCACAACACACTCATCCACTTTGGGGGGGTCCTTGTATTCAGATCCCCCCCTAGTTAAAAGTATATTGGGCTGGTGTATTGGAGAGTGTAGCTGGCGGAGCCTTCTTTCTTTAACTAGTGTATTCGGAGGGGGTTGTGGACATGCCGTTACACAAGTCTAAAAAACCCTCGTCCCCCCAATACACTCCCCAATACACATCCCCAATACACGAGGAGGTTTGCGGGGGGAGGGGGGGTCCAATTGCGATCACATTCTGGCGTAGTCGTACACAAACACTAAGCTGTTTGTGTACAGCCTTATAGCTGCTTACATAGACAAAGAGAGAGATTTTTCATGCTTGAAATCAACGGTTTTCGAGTACTTAACGTAGATGTACACAAGTGTATGTTTTTCTACCCAGCAGATACACTCCCACTTACACTCCTATAATACACTCATCCACTTTGGGAGGGGGAGGTCCTTGTATCCAGATCCACCCCCAGCAGTTAAAAAGTTTCTTGGGGTGGTGTATTGGAGAGTGTAGCTGGGGGAGCCTTCTTTTTTTCACTAGTGTATTCAGAGGGAGGTACGGACCTGCCCTTACACTAGTCCGATGAAACCTTGTCCCCCCAATACACTCCCCAATACACTTCCCGAGTGCACTAGGGGGTTTGTGGGGGGGAAGGGGGGTCCAGTTGGGATCCCATTGTGGTGGAGTCGAAGTACAGTAAACTCTTTGTGTACAGCCTTATAGCTGGTTGTGTAACCAAATAGAGAGACGTCGGATGCTTGAAACCAATGGTTTACGAGTACGTAATGTAGATATACACAAGTCTGTTCCTTTTCTACCTACCAGATACACTCCCAGCTACACTCCTGCAATACACTCGTCCACTTCAAAAGGGGGGGGNGGGGGGGGAGAGGGTCCTTGTATCCAGATCCCCCCTTCCTAGAAGTTGAAAGTGTACTAGGATGGTGTACTTGAGAGTATAGCTCGGAGAGCCTTCTTTTTTGAACTAGTACATTCAGAGGGATGCGTGGACCTACCATTACACAAGTCTAAATGAAATTCTTTCCCCCAATACACTCCCCAATACACTTCCCCAATACACTAAGGGGTTTTGCGAGGGAGGGGGGTCCACTTGGGATCCTATTGTGGCGGAGTTCAAGTACACTAAACTATTTGTGTACAAATTTATAGTTGGTTACACAGACAAAGAGAGAGACGTCGGATGCTTGAAATGGACGACTTACGAGTACTTCATGTAGATGTACACAAGTCTGTTTTTTTTCTGTACACGAGATACACTCCCGGCTACACTCTCGCAAGACACATGTCAACATCGGGGGAGGGGGGAGGAGGAGGGGGCGAGGGGTCCTTGTATCCAGATCCCCCCCCCTCCACCAGTTAAAAGTGCGTTACGGTGGTATATTGGAGAGTGTAGCTGAGAGAGCCTTCTTATTAAAACTAGTGTTTTCGGAGGGGGGTGCGGACCTGCCAGCACACAAGTCCAAAAAAACCTTGTCCTCCCAATACACTCCCCAATACACTTCCTCAATACATTAGGGGGGCTTGCGGGGGTGGGGGAAGAGGNAGGAATACGAGCGACAAAACAGCCAGTGCATTATTCAAGGGAGATATGTAGGCTTCCTACGAAAAATTCCAATGCATGAAAATTCCTTTAGAACAACACAAATTCAATTCAGAAACATGGTCTGAACATTTTGACTTCCACTCAAGACCTAGAGTTAAAAAAAGCAAACATCTCAACGTAAGCTTATGGGAACTATACTTAACCAGGTTGCACTATACATAGGTATCATTGTGTATTAAAAGGGGATGATTAACCATAACTCTAGTTGCGCCCTAGTTGCGCTATAGTTGCGCCCTACTTGCGCCCTACTTGCGCCTTACTTTCGCATTACTCAACCCTACTTATGCCCTAGTTGTGTCCTTGTTGGGCCCCAGTTACGCCCTCGTTACGCCAAACTTGCACCCTAGTTGTGCCCAAGTTGCGCCCTAGTTGCACCCTAGTCGCGGCCTACTTGCACCATACTTGCGCCCTTGTTGTGCCCTACTTGCCCCCTAGTTGCACCCCACTTGCCTCTTAGTAACACCCTTCTTTCACCCTAATTTCCCCATTTTTGTCCTAGTTGCACTCTAGTTACGCCCTAATTGCACCTTCCTTATGCCCTATTTGGTGTTGAAAAGTTGCCCCTCCGCATGCCCAAGTGCGACACCAGGAGGCGCCGACGAGCCGCCAGAAAGAGGAAGCTCCACGCCGGCAGATCTGGCGACTTGAGGATTTTTTGGGTCCTAAAATGGATAATTTGCCCTAAAAGTTGACGAGTCGTTGAATCCGGTGGAAGTTGTTTCACCAAAATCGGACAAATATCGAGAGAGATATGACCATTAAAAGTTGGGGTGTGCATGGCGGCTCTGGGAGCCCTCTGCGACTCGAATTCCGGTGGATAATCGACCGGAAACGAGTAACAAAGGTACCATCTGGGGATTTTTCTCTGGAAGGTCTGCTGAGGTGTCCGGTGGATAATCCACAGGATCCAGTACTGTAGTTTGTTACTGAGGGACTTTGCCAAGATTTGGGCTCGCCGTACGAAACTCATTATTACGTTTTTGTTAGTAGGGGACTTGGTCAAAATTCTGACTGCAGGTCCGCAGACAGGTTTCGAACCTCGTCACTCCCCAAGCTTGACGCAAAAGTGGAGAAGGTGTGTGGAATGGGATCTGCGCCTTGGGAAAGGCGCTTCACACGTGAAGGAAGGCGCCACGGCGAATGGCGGCGTCAGGCTTCTATGGTGGGTGAGACCTGCACTTCGGCAAGCATAACTTGGGCTACGCTTGGCTGAATCGTGCGCGGCTTGGTGCGTTGGAAAGCTCTTGTATATCCCCATAAATGTTTGATCATGTCTATGTACAGAACTAATGCAAAATTGCGTTATTCACTTTGCAAAAGTGACTATCTCTAAACTCCTTCTCACATAACGTGAGGCGACCAGAAAGCTCATGCTCAGTCTCAAATTCGCCCAAAACAAAAGAAATGAACCACCAAGATACAATCAGACGAACGTTTGGACCGAACCACGCAGATTCCTCCCGACACTTACTTGTGCCCTAGTTGCGCCCTATTTGTGTCCTAGTTGCAACCTAGTTGCGCTCTAGTAGCGCCCTACTTAGGCCCAACTTACGCCCTTCTTGGGCCCTAGTTGCGCCCTAGTTGCGCCATAGTGGTGCCCTAGTTGCGTCCAACTTGCACTCTACTTAAGCTGTAGTTGTGTCCTAATTGGGCTCTAGTTGCGCCCTAGTTGCGCCCTAGTTGCGCCCTAGTTGCGCCCTAGTTGCGCCCTAGTTGCGCCCTATTTGTGCCCTACTTGCACCCTAGTTGCGCTCTAGTAGCGCCCTACTTAGGCCCAACTTACGCCCTTCTTGGGCCCTAGTTGCGCCCTAGTTGCGCCATAGTGGTGCCCTAGTTGCGTCCAACTTGCACTCTACTTAAGCTGTAGTTGTGTCCTAATTGGGCTCTAGTTGCGCCCTAGTTGCGCCCTAGTTACTCACTAGTTACGTCCTAGTTGGGCCCTATTTACGCCCTAGTTGCACCCTAGTTGTGTGGTAGTTGCGCAATACTTGTACCCTACTTAAGCCCTACTTGCCCCATACTTGCGTCCTAGTTGCACCATAGTTGCGCCCTACTCGTGCCTTACTTACGCCCTAGTTGTGCCCTAGTTGGACCTTGTCTGCGTCCTACAGGTGCCCTAGTTATGTAATACTTGCACATTAGTTGCGCCCTATTTGGACCCTAGTTGCGCCCTACATGCGTCCTACTTGCACCCTATCGGCGGTCTACTTGCGCCTTAGTTGTGCCCTACTCGTGCCCTTCTTGCGCCCTTCTTCCACCCTAATTCTCCCCTACTTGTACCCTAATTGCGCCCTAGTTGCGCCCTATTTGGAACCTAAATCCACCATACTTGTGCCCTACTTGCTCCATATTTGCGCCATAGTTGCGCCCTAGTTACCCCCTAGTTGTGCCGTTGTTGCACCCTACTTGCGTCCTACTCGTGCTCTAGTTTTGCCCTAGTTGCGTCCTGGTTACGCCCTACTTGCACCCAAGTTGCGCCTTAGTTGTACCCTAGTTGCATCGGAGTTCCGCTCTAGTTGGGCCCTACTTATGCCCTACTTACGCCCTACTTGCGCCCTAGTACCGCCCTTTTGCGCCCTAGTTGTTCCCTAGTTGCGCCCTAGTTACACCATAGTAGCGTCGTACTTGCGCCCTAGTTGTGCCCTAGTTTTGCAATAGGTGGGCCTTACTTGGGCCCTACTGGCACCCTACTTGCATCCTACTTGCGTCCTAGTTGTGCCCTAGTCGCGCCCTAGTTACGCCCTAGTTGCGCCCTAGTTACGCCGTTCTTGTGCCATAGTTGCACCCTTGTTGCACTCTAGTTTCGCCTTAGTTACTCCCTAGTTGCGCCCCACTTGCGCACTAGTTGAGCCCTCCTGCTCTTATTGCGCTTTAGTTGCTTCCTAGTTGCGTCCTAATTGGTCTGTTCTTGTGCACTACTTGTGCTATACTTGCGCCCTAGTTGCGCCCTAGTTGCACCATAGCTACGTCCCAGCTGCACCCTATTTGGGCCCTACGTACGCCACAACTATGCCCTACTTGTCTCCTAGTTGTGCCCTACTTGCGCCCTGCTTGCGTCCTACTTGCGCCCTAGTTCCGCCCTACTTGCACCCGAGTTGGGCCATAGTTGCACCCTATTTCCTTTCTTGCATCCTACTTGTACAATGGTTACGCCCTAGTTGCGCCCTAGTTACGCCGTTCTTGTGCCATAGTTGCACCCTATTTCCTTTCTTGCATCCTACTTGTACAATGGTTACGCCCTAGTTGCGCCCTAGGTACGCCCTAGTTGCGCCCTTCTTACGTCCTAGTTGCGTCCTAGTTGCACCCTACTTGTGCACTACTTGCACTTCAGTTGCGCCCTAGTTGCGTCCTAGATGTGCCCTAGTTACGCCGTAGTTGCGTCCTACTTGTGCCCTACTTGCACCTTAGTTGCACCGTAGTTGTGTCCTACTTGTGCCGTAGTTGTTCCCTAGTCGCGTTCTAGTTGTGCCCTATTTGCGTCCTAGTTGCACCCTAGTTGCACCCTAGTTACGCTCTGGTTACACCGTACTTGTACTCTGGTTACTCCCTAGTTGTTCCCTTGTTATGCCCTAGATATGTCCTAGTTTTGCCATACTTGCAGTCTACTTACGCTATAGTTGCACCCTCGTTGTGCTATAGTTGTGCCACTGTTACGCCCTAGTTGAACCCTACTTGTGCCCTACTTGCGCCCTTCTTGTGCCCTAGTTGCGACCTAGTTGCATCCTAGTTGCGCACTAGTTGCCTTCTAGTTGCGCCCTAGTTGTACCCTACTTGTACCCTAGTTGCACCCTACTTGTGCCCTAGTTTCACCCTACTTACGTCCTACTTGCAGCCTAGTTGTGCTCGGGTTTTGCCCTAGTTGCATCCTACCTGTGCCCTACTTGTGCCCTACTTATCACACTTGCTTAGCTGCACCCTATTTGCGTTCTACATGTGCCCTACTTGCGCCCCAGTTGCGCCCTAGCTGTACCCTCATTTCACCCTGTTTATTCCCTATTTGTGCCCTACTTCTTTGCTACTTGTGCCCTAGTTGCGCCCTAGTTGCGCCCTTGTTGTGTCCTAGTTCCGCTCTAATTGTGCCCTCGTAGCGCGCCCTAGTTTCACTTTAGTTGCGTCCTAGTTGCGCTCAAGTTGTGCCCTACTTGTGCACTACTTGAGCCCTAATTGTGCCCTATGTGCATCCTAGTTGCGCCCTAATTGCACCCTCGTTATGCCGTACTTGTGCCCAACTTGCGTCCTACTTGCGCCTTAGCTGCGCCTTAGTTCCCCCTTAGTTGCTCTCTACTTGCGCCCTACTTGTGCTCTACTTGCGCCCTTGTTATGCCCTACTTGCACCCTAGTTGTGGCCTATTTGTACCCTAGTTGCACCCTACTTGCACCCTCATTGCACCCTAGGGGCACCCTAGTTACGCCCTTCTTACGCCCTACTTGCGCCCTAGTTGCGCCCTAGGTACGCCCTAGTTGCGCCCTAGGTACGCCCTAGTTGCGCCCTAGGTACGCCCTAGTTGCGCCCTAGGTACGCCCTAGTTGCGCCCTAGGTACGCCCTAGTTGCGCCCTAGGTACGCCCTAGTTGCGCCCTAGGTACGCCCTAGTTGCGCCCTAGGTACGCCCTAGTTGCGCCCTAGGTACGCCCTAGTTGCGCCCTAGTTGAGTCCTAGTTGCGTCCTAGATGTGCCCTAGTTGCACCCTAGTTACGCCCTTCTTACGCCCTACTTGCGCCCTAGTTGCGCCCTAGTTATGCCCTAGTAATGCCCTAGTTGTGCCCTACTTGCACCCTACTTGCGCCCTACTTGAACGCTAGTTGTGTCCTATTTGTGCCCTAGTTACGCCCTAGTTGCACCATACTTGCGCCCTAGTTGTGTCCTACTTGGGCCCTACTTACGCCCTAGTTGCGCCCAAGTTGAGCTCTAGTTGTGGCCTCCGTGTGCCATACTTGTGCCCTACTTGCGCCCTACTTGGTGCCCTAGTTGCGCCCTAGTTGAGTCCTAGTTGCGTCCTAGTTGCGCCCTAGTTACCCCCTAGTGAAACCCTAGTTGTGCTCTACTTGCGCCATAGTTGTGCCCTAGTTGGACTCTAATTTCGTCCTAGATGTGCCCTAGTTGCACCCTACTTGTGTCCTACTTGCATTGTAGTTGTGCCCTAGTTGCGTGTTAATTGCGCCCTACTTGCTCCTTGCTTATGCCTTACTTGTGCCCTTGTTGCGTCCTAGTTGCTTCCTTGTGATCCCCTGGTTGCGGCCCACTTGTGTCCTATTTGCTCCTTAGTTCCGCCTTAATTGCATCCTACTTCCGCCCTAGTTGCAACCTAGTTGCACTCTAGTTTTACCCTACTTTTGCCCTATTTATGATCTACTTGCACCTTAGTTGTGCCCTTGCTACACCTTCGTTGCGCCCTAATTATGCTCTACTTGCACCCTACTTGAACCCTATTTTTGCCCTATTTGCGTGCTAGTTGCGTCCTACTTGTGCGTTACATGCGCCCTAGTTGTGCCCTAGTTGCACCCTAGTTATGCCCTAGTTGCCCCCTAGTTGTGCTCTGCTTGAACCCTACCTACGCCCTAGTTGTACCCTATGTGTACCTTACTTGCACCCTAGTTCGATCCTACTTGTGCCCTACTTATGCCCTACTTATGCCCTACTTGCGCCGTAGTTGCACCCTACTTGCACCTTACTTGCTCCTCATTGGCACCCTAAATGCGCCCTATTTGTGCCCCACTTTTGCCCTACTTGCGTCCTACTTGCGCTCTACTTACGCCCTATATGCCCCATAGTTGCGCCCTAGTTGCACCCTAGTTGCACCCTAGTTGCGCCCTAGTTGCACCCTACTTGCGCCCTAGTTGCGTCCTAGTTGCGTTCTAGTTGTGCCTTACTTGCGCCATACTCGCACCCTTCTTGCACCCTACTTGCGCCGTACTTGGGTCTTAGTTGTGACCTAGTTGTGGCCTACTTGCACCCGACTTGCGCCCTAGTTACGCCCTAGTTTTTTCCTAGCTGCCCCCTATTCGCGCCCTAGTTGCGCCCTAGTTGCACCCTACTTGTGCCCTTCTTGCGCTTTAGTTTTGCCATAGTTGTGCCTTACTTGTGTCCTACTTGCACCCTACTTGTGCTTCATTTGCAGCCTACTTGTCCCCTAGTTACACCCTAGTTACACCCTAATTGCACCCTAGTTGTGCCGTAGTTGCTCTCTACTTGCCTCCTTGTTGCGCCCTAGTTAGGTCCTCGTTGCATCCTAGTTCTACCCTATTTGTGCACTACTTGCACTACAATTGAGCACTAGTTGCAATCTAGTTCTGTCCTAGTTACGCCCTACTTGCGCCCTTGTTGCACCATAGTTGCGCCCCAGTTGCACCCTATTTACGCCCTATTTGCTTCCTACTTGCGTCCTTCTTACGCCCAAGTTGCACCCTAGTTGCCTCCTCGTTGCACCCTAGTTGTACCCTTCTTGCAACCTAAATGTGCCCTACTTGTACCGTAGTTGCACCCTAGCTGTGCCCTAGTTGCGCCCTACTTGCGCCCTACTTGTGCCATACTTGTGCCCTTGTTGTGCCCTAGTTCCGCCCTACTTACGCCCTCATTACACCTGACCTACACCCTAGTTGCGCCCTGGTTACACCGTACTTGCCCCCCACTAGTGCCCTCAGTGTGCCCTAGTTTTGCCCTAGTTTCACCTTAGTTTTGCTCTTGTTATGTCCTACTTGTGCATAACGTGCCCCCTACTTGCCTCCTAATTGCACCCTAGTTGCGCCCGAGTTGCGCACTACTTGCACACTACTTGCGCTTTACTTGGGTCCTACTTGCGCTCTAGTTGGGCCCTAGTTGCGCGCTAGGTGCACCCTACTAGTGCGTTACTTGCGCCCAACTTGCACCATACTTACGCCCTAGTTGCGTCCTAGTTGTACCCTAGTTGACGCCTATGTTCACCCTACTTGCGCCCTACTTTGGCCCTAGTTACGCCCTGTCTGTGTCCTAGTTGCATCCTAGTTGCGCCCTAGTTGCCCTCTACATGCGTCCTAGTTGCTCCCTAGATACGTGCTAGTTGTGCCCTACTTACAACTTACTTGCGTCCTAATTGCGCCCTAATTGCACCCTAGTTGTGCCCTAGTTGCGCCCTAGTTTCCCCCTTGTTGCATCGTTCTTGTGCCTTACCTATGCCGTAGTTGCGTCCTACTTGCATCCTGCTTGCGTCCTAGTCCCGCCCTACTTGTGCCCTACTTGCATCCTAGTTGCTCCCTAGTTGCGCCCTAGGTGTGCCCTAGTTGTGCCCTACATGCACCTTACTAAGGCTATAATGGCGCCCTAGTTGTGTCCTACTTTCATCCTAAGTACACCCTGCTTGCGCTCTTCTTGTGTCCTACTTGCCTCCTAGTTGTGCCCTAGTTGCGTCCTAGTTGCACCCTAGTTGTGCCCTAGATGCACCCTACTCGCGCCCTAATTTTGCCCTAGTTGTGCCCTAGTTGCGCCTTACTTGCACCCTACTTGTTTCCTAATTACACCCCACGTACACCCTAGTTGCGCCCTAGTTGTACCCTAGTTGCCTCGTAGTTGCACCCTTGTTGCATCCTACTTGGGCCTGATTGTGCCCAACTTGCGCCCTAGTTGTGCCCTAGTTCCACCCTAGTTGCACCCTACTTGCGCCCTACTTGCGCCCTAGTTATGCCGTAGTTGTACCCTAGTTGTGCCCTACTTGCGTCCTACTTGCGTCGTAGTTGCACCCTAGTTGTGCCCTAGATGCGCCCTAGTTACCTTCTAGTTGTGCCCTGGTTGCGTCCTACTTACGTCCAAGTTACGCCCTAGGTATGCTCTAGTTGCGCCCTACTTGCGTCCTTCTTGCACATTACTTGAGTCCTAGTTGCGCCGTAGTTGTGCCCTAGTTTGACATAGTTGTGTCCTACTTGCGCTCTATTTATGCCGTAGTTGCGTCGTAGTTGTGCCCTAGTTGCGTCCTAGTTGTGCCCTAGTTTTTCCTTACTTATGCCCTTATTCTGCCCTAGTTGCGCCTTTGTTGGGCACTAGCTACGCCCTAGTTTGGTTGTACTTTTGCCCTTGTTACTCCCTAATTGAGCAGTAGTTGCTTCCTAGTTGCGCCTTAGATTTACCTTAGTAGCGCCCCAGTTGCGTACTAGTTGCGCCCTAGTTGCGCCCTAGTTGCGCCCAAGTTGTGCCACAATTACGCCCCATTTGAGCCCCTATTGTGCCCTAGTTCCGCCCAATTTGCACCCTAGTTGCGCCCTAGATGCGCCCTAGTTGTGCCAGAGTTGCGCCCTAGTTGCACCCTACTTGCGACCTGAGTACCCCCTAGTTGTACCCTACTTACACCCTAGTTGCATCCTTCTTGCGACCTACTTGCACCCTGCTTGCACCCTAGTTATGCCCTAGTTGTATCCTAGTTACGCCCTACTTGTGCCCTACTTGGGCCCTACTTGTGCCTTACTTGCGCCCTAGTTGTGCTCTAGTTGCGCCCTAGCTGCTCTAGTTCCACCCTACCTATGCCCTACTTGCACCCTACTTGCGTCGTAGTTACACCCTCCTTGCGCCCTTATTGCTTCCTACTTGCGGCCTAATTGTACCCTAGTTGTGCCCTAGTTGCGCCCTAGTTGTGCCTTACTTGTGCCCTAGTTCCGCCCTTCTTGCGCCCTTGTTACGCCCTAGTTACACCCTACTTGCGCTCTACTTGCACCCTTGTTGCACCCAGGCTGCACCCTAGTTATGCCCTACTTGCACCCTACCTGTGCCCTATGTGTCCCCTACTTGCACCCTAGTTGCACCCTGGTTGTACCCTCATTGCGTCCTAGTTACGTCCAAGTTGTGCCCTAGTTACGTCCTACTTGCGTCTAGGTTATGCCCTCGTTGCACCATAGCTACGCTCTAGTTGCGCCCTACTTGCGTCCTACTTGCACATTACTTGCGTCCTAGTTTTGCCCTAGTTGTGCCCTAGTTGCGACCTAGTTGTCTTTTACTTGCGCTCTGCTTGTACCGTAGTTGCGCCATAGCTGCACACTTGTTGCGTCCTAGTTGTGCCGTGCTTACCATACTAATCTTGACAGTCAATGAAAAATAAACTTTGGCCAATTCTGTCAACAAATTTGTTTTTCATTGGATGTCACAAGTACACCCTAAATAATTTCTCTGACCACCTGGGTACAAGACTTTCGTCAAATGAAGAAAAAAATCGAGAAAAGTATGGTGTGATGTCCAAGCACACAGAAGTCGTCACGGCATGACGCACAACTTGAACTTCCGCGTCAGCATTGTCCGTCTGACGCGGCCTGCCATGTCAAGCAAGCCATGCCAGACCGACGCAGCATCCAACACCCATCGTCAGAGGTGTTTGAGACTGCTCCTCGATGAATTTAGGGATTCACAGGTTTCATTAAAAAAATTCAAAGTATCACCTAAATAACTATGTCCTCAAAATGCATGCCGGAATGTAAAGATGCACTTAACTATGGATGTGAAAAAATCGAATATCAAGATCGGTAGGGTACACCCTAGTTGCGCCCTAGTTGCGCCTCTGTTGGGCCTAGTTTGGCTGTACTTGTGCCCTTGCCGCTTCCTAATTGTGCAGTAGTTGCTTCCTAGTTGCGCCCTAGATTTACCTTAGTGGTGCCCAAGTGGAGTACGAGTTGCACCCAAGTTGTGCCCCAACTATGCCTCACTTGAGTCCCTGTTTCGTCCTAGTTTCGTCCTACTTCGACCCTAGTTGTGCCTTAGGTGCACCCTAGTTGCGCCCTAGTTGTGCCCTAGTTGCCCCCTAGTTACACCCTAGTTGCACCTTGCTTGTGACCTACTTACGCCCTAGTTATGCCCTACTTGTACCCTTGGTTGCGTCCTTCTTGCGGCCTACTTGCGCCCTAATTGCACCCTAGCTAAACTCTAGTTGCATCCTAATCACACCCTACTTGTATCCTACTTAGGCCCTACTTGTTCCTTAGTTGCTTCCTCATTGCGCTCTAGTTGCACCCTAGTTGCGTCCTTGTTGCACCCTACCTACGCCCTACTTGCACCCTACTTGCGCTGTAGTTGCATCCTCCTTGCGCCCTGATTGCGTCCTACTTGTAGCTTAGTTGTGCCCTAGTTGCATCCTTGTTGTTTCCTTATTGTGTCATACTTGTGCCCTAGTTGCGTCCTACTTGCATCTTACTTGCACCCTAGTTGCGCCCAGGTTGCACCCTAGTTACACCCTACTTGTACCCTACCTGTACCCTACTTGCGCCCTACATGCGCCCTGGTTACGCCCTAGTTGTGCCCTACTTACATCCTGATTACGGCCTAATTACACCCTGGTTGTACCATAGTTGCACCCTAGTTACGCCCTATTTGTGCACTAGTTGCGCCCTTTTTGCCCTACTTGCGCCCTACTTGCCCCCTTGTTGCGCTTTAGTTATGTCCTAGTTGCGTCCTAGTTGCGCCCTCCTTGCTTCATACTTGCATCCTAGTTGTGCCCTAGTTGCACCCTGATTGCGCCCTACTTGCGTATTTTTGCACCCTACTTGCTCCCTAGATGCACCCTAGTTGCCCTCTAAATGTGTCATAGTTGCACCCTAGTTGTGCTCTATTTGCATCCTACTTGCATCCTACTTCCCTCCGAGTTACGCCCTAGTTTCCCTCTAGCTGTACCCTAGTTGTGCCATACTTGGGTCCTACTTGTGCCCTACTTGTACCGTAGTTGCGTCCTAGTTGCGCCTTAGTTATATCCTACTTGTGCCCTACTTGTGCTCTACTTCTTCCCTACTTGTGCCCCAATTGCACCATACTTGAGCCTTACTTGCACCCTACATGTGCCCTACTTGTTCCCTAATTGCACCCTACTTGCACGATACTTGCATCCTAATTACGCCCTAGGTACGCCCTAGTTGCGCTCTTCTTGCGCCCCAGTCGCGTCCTAGTTATGCCCTACTTGCGCCCTACTTACGCCTTAGTTACGCCCTAGTTGCGCTCTTCTTGCGCCCCAGTCGCGTCCTAGTTATGCCCTACTTGCGCCCTACTTACGCCTTAGTTACGCCCTAGTTGCGCTCTAGATGGGCCCTATTTACGCCCTAGGTGCATTCTACTTGCGCCGTACTTGCGCCTTAGTTGCACCCTAGTTGTGCCCTAGTTGTGCCCTAGTTTTGCCCTAGTTGCACCCTAGTTTCATCCTATTTACGTCCTAGTTGCCCCCTATTTACGCCCTAGTTGTGCCCTAGTTGCGCTCTAGTTACGCCCTAGTTGTACCCTACTTGCGCTCTACTTGCGCTGTGGTTGCGTCCTAGTCACACTCTAGTTGTGCCCTAGTTACGCCCTAGTTACATCCTCTTTGCACCCTATTTGCACCCTAGTTGTGTCCTAGTTGCATCCTACTTGGGCCCCGCTTTCGCCCTACAAGCGCCCTTGTTGCACCCTAGTTGCGCATTTGTTCCCTCCTAGTTTGCACCCTAGTTGTGCCCTACTTGCACCCTACTTGTATCCTACTTGCACCCTAGTTGTGCCGTATTTGCGCCCTACTTCAGCCCTACTTACTCCCTACTTGCACCCTAGTTTTGCTCTAGTTCCACCCTAGTTGCGACCTACTTGCGCCCTACTTGCACCCTTGCTGCACCCTAGTTGTGTTCTACTTGCACCTTACTTGAGCCCTAGTTGAGCCCTAGCTGCCTCGTACTTGCACCGTAGCTGCGCCCTACTTGCACCCTACTTGCACCGTAGTTGTGCCATGGCTACACCGTCATTGGGCCCTATTTGCGCCCTACTTGCGCCATACTTCCGTCCTACTTACGCCCTATTTGTGCCCTAGTTGTGTCCTAGGTGCGCCCATGTTGCATCCTAATTGCGCCTTAATTGTGCCCTAGTAGCACCCTATTTATGATCTAGTTGCGCCCTAGTTACGCCCTAGTTGCACCCTACACACGCACTAGTTGAGCCCAACTTGTGCCCTAGTTGCACTCTAGTTGCACCCGAGTTACGTCCTACTTGTGCCCTTCTTGCGGCCTACGTGCACCCTTGTTGTGCCCCAGTTCTTCCATAGTTACGCCCTATTTGTGCTCTACTTGCGCCTTACGTGTGCCCTTGTTACGCCTTACTTGGGCCCTAGTTGCGGCCTTTTTGCACCCTAGTTGCACGCTACTTTCGCTCTAGTTGCGCCCAAGTTATGCCCTACTTGTGCCCTACTTGCACCCTTCCTACACCATAATTATGCCCTTATTGCACCCTAGTTGTGCCCTACTTGCACCCTACTTACCCCCTACTTGCGACCTAGTTGAGCCCTAGTTGTGCCCTAGTAACGCCCTAGTTGCGCCCTAGTTGCGCCCTACTTGGACCCAGCTTGCGCCCTAGTTGCGCCCTATTTGTGCCCTAGTTGTGCCCTACTTGTGCCCTAGTTGTGCCCTTCTTGCGTCCTACTTGCGTCATACTTGCACCCTAGATGTGTACAAGTTGAGCTCTAGTTGCGCCCTTCTTGTACCATACTTACGCCCTACTTGCGCCCTAGTTGCATCCTAGTTGCGTGCTGATTGTGCCTTAGTTGTGCCCTACTTGTGCTCTACTTCCGCCGTAGTTGTACCCTAGTTGCGCTTTAGTTGCGTCCTAGTTGCGCCCTAGCTGTGCCCTACTTGTGTCCTACTGTCATCGTAGTTGCTCCCTAGTTGTGTGCTAGTTGCGCCTTACTTGCGCCCTACTTACGCCCTAGTTGCGCCGTAGTTGCGCCCAAGTTGCGTCCTAGTGATCGCCTTGTTTTGCCCAACGTGGGCTTTACTTTTACCCTAGTTTTGCCCTAATTGCACCCTCCTTGCATCCTAGTTGCACCCTAGTTGTGCTCTAGTTGCACCATACTTGCGCCCTACTTGCAATTTACTTGCACCCTTGTTGTGCCCTAGCTGCGCCCTATTTGCGTCTTAGTTGTACCCTTCTTACTCTCTACTTGCACCCTACTTGTACCCTACTTGCATCCTACTTGCACCCTAGTTGCATGCTAGTTGCACCCTATTTGTGCCCTACTTGCACCCTACTTACGTCCTAGTTATGCCCTAGTTATGCCCTAGTTACCCCCTAGTTGTGCTCTACTTGCACCCTACCTACGCCCTAGTTGCGCCCTTCTTGCACCCTACTTTGCCCCAGTTCAACCCTACTTGCACCCTACTTATGCCTTTCTTTTACCCTAGTTGCACCCTGCTTGTGTCCTACTTGCTCCTTATTGGCACCCTAATTGTGGCCTAGTTGCGCCCCACTTGTGCCCTACTTGTGCCCTACTTGCGCTCTATTTGCGTACTACTTTGCCCCCTAGTTGCACCCTAGTTGCACCCTACTTGCATCCTACTTGTATCCTAGTTGCACCCTAGTAGCGGCTTACTTGTATCCTACTTGAATCCTACTTCTGCCCTTCTTGCGTCCTACTTAAGCCCTACGTAAGCCTTAGTTTCGCTGTGGTTATGCCCTACTTGCAGCCAACTTGTGTCCCAATTGCATCCCAGTTGTACCCTAGCTACACCCTACCTGCGCCCTAGTTGCACCCTAGTTGCATCCTACTTGTGCCCTGCTTACACCCTGATTTCACCCTAGTTGCGCTTTACTTGCATCCTACTTACACCCTACTTGCGCTCTACTTGCGCCCTACTTATCCCCTTGTTACACCCTGCTTGCACCCTAGTTGTGCACTAGTTGCGCCCTAGTTGCACCATGCTTGCATCCTACTTGCACCATGCTTGCATCCTACTTGCACCCTAGTTTCACCCTAGTTTTGCCCTAGTCTACCCAATATATCTCCTAGTTTTGTCCTAGTTTAGATCTAGTTGCGTCCTAGTTTGACCCTATTTGTGCTATATTTGCACTGTAATTGCGCCCTAGTTACGCTCTAGTAACATCCTAGTTACGCCCTAGTTGCACCCTACTTACGCCCTTGTTACGCCCTAGATGCACCCTAGTTGCACCCTAGTTGCGCCCAACTTGCCCCCTATTTGCACCCTACTTGAGTCCTACTTGTGCCTCAGTTGTGCCCTAGTTGCGCCGTAGTTGCCTCCTAGTTGTGTCCTACTTGCGCCCTACTTGCACCCTAGTTACGCCCTAGTTGCGCTCTACTTGCATCCTACTTGCATCCTCGTTGTGCCCTTGTTCTTCCCTAGTTGCACCCTAGTTACACCTGATTTACACCCTACTGGTGCCCTAGATGCACCCTTCTTGCACCCCAGTTGTGCCATACTTGTACCCTACTAGTGCCCTACTACTTCCCTAGTTGCACACTAGTCGCACCCTAGTTGTGCTCTAGTTATTTCCTACTTGCGCCCCTCTTGCCCCTTACTTGCGCCCTAGTTGCAACGAAGTTGTGTCCTAGTTGCGCCCTAGTTGTGTGCTAGTTGCACCCTACTTGCGCTCTACTTGCGTAGTACTTGTGCTCTAATTGCGTCCTAATTGCACGTTAGTTGCGCCCTACTTGCATCCTACTTGTGCCCTACTTGCACCCTACGTGCCCCCTAGTTGCCTCCTAGTTGTGCGCTTCTTGGACCCTAGTTGCGCCCTAGTTACGCCCTACTTACGCCCTTCTTGTGCCTTGCACCCTACTTGCGCCCTAGTTGCGTCCTAGTTCCGCCATAGTTGCGCCCTAGTTGCGCCCTAGTTCCACCATAGTTGCGCCCTACTTGCGCCCTACTTGCGTCGTTCGTGCACCCTTATCATGCCCTCCTTGCATCCTAGTTGTGGCCTATTTGCACATTAGTTGCATCCTACTTGCGCCCTAGTGTCGCCCTAGTTGCACCCTAGTTGCGCCCTACTTGCGCCCTACTTGCGTCGTTCGTGCACCCTTATCATGCCCTCCTTGCATCCTAGTTGTGGCCTATTTGCACATTAGTTGCATCCTACTTGCGCCCTAGTGTCGCCCTAGTTGCACCCTAGTTGCGCCCTACTTTCACCTTACTTGTGCCCTACTTGCGCCCTTCTTGCACCATAGCTGCACCCTTGTTGCACCCTAGTTGTACCCTACTTGCGCCCTACTTACGCCCTACTTACACCCTATTTGCGCCCCAGTTGTGGCCTAGTAATGTCCTAGTTGCGCCCTAGTTCCGCCCTACTTGTACCCTAGTTACGCCCTATTTGTGCTCTAGTTGTACTCTACTTGCGCCCTATTAGTTCCCTACGTGTATCCTACTTGCGCTCTACTTACGTCGTAGTTGTGCCCTAGTTACGCTCTAGTTGTGTCCTAGTTGTATCGTAGTTGCACTCTACTTGCGCCCTATGTACATTGTAGTTGCTTCCTAGTTGCGCGCTAGTTGTGCCCTACTTACACCCTATTAATGCCCTAGTTGTGCACTAGTTGCGTTGTTTTGATCCCTAGTTGCACCCAACTTGCGCCCTACTTGCACCTTAGTTCTGCCCTAACTACACCCTACTTGTGCCCTAGTTGCACCCTAGTTGCACTTTAGTTGTGCCCTACTTGCGATCTACTTGCACCCTAGTTACGCTCTAGCTGCGCCCTAGTTGCGCCGTAGGTACACCCTTCTTGTGCTCCACTTGCACCCTGCTTCCATACCACTTACATCCTAGTTGCATGCTATTTGCGCCCTACTTACGCCCTACTTGCACCCTACTTGCACCCTAGTTGCGCCCTAGTTGCACCCTAGTTGTCCCCTCATTGCGCCCTACTTGCAGCCTACCTACGCCCTAGTTGTTCACTACTTGCACCCTAGTTGCGCTCAACTTTACCCCTACTTGCGCCCTACTTACACCCTTCTTGCACCCTAGTTGCACGGTAACTATGCCCTACTTGCTTCTTACTGGCACCCAAATTGTGCCCTTGTTGCGTCCCTCTTGCCACCTGCTTACACCCTACTTGCGCTCTTCTTGCACCCTAATTTCCCCCTAGTTACGCCCTAGTTGTGCCATAGTTTCACCCTACTTGTGCCTTACTTGCACCCAACTTGCGCCCTACTTGCATCCTAGTTTGCCCTAGTTATGCCTTACTTAAGTCCTACTTATGCCCTACATACACCCTTGTTGTCCCTTACTTACACCCTACTTGTGCTTTAGTTTCGCCCTAGCTATGTCCTACTTGCACCCTACTTGTGCCCTACTTACGCCCTAGTTGCGCTCTAGTTACACCCTACTCTCACCCTAGTTGCGCTTTAGTTTTGCCCTGCTTGTGCCCTGCTTGCACCTTACTTTTGCCCTCATGTCGCCCTAGTTGCACCTTACTTGCTTCTTGATTGCATCCAACTTGCGCTCTACTTTCACACCAGTTACCCCCTAGTTACACCCTAGTTGCACCCTAGTTGTGCACTAGTTGCGCCCTTGTTGCACCCTACTTGCTTCTTACTTGTGTCCTAGTTTCACCCTACTTGTGCCCTACTTTCACCCTACTTGCCTCCTAGTTTCGCCCCAGTTGTGCCCAAGTTGCGTCCTAGTTCTTCCCTTTTTACACTCTCCTTTCACTATAATTGTGCCCTACTTACGCTCTTGTTACGCCCTAGTTGTAACCTACTTGTGCCGTACTTACACCCTATTTACACCCTAGTTGCGCCCTAGTTACGTCCTAGTTGCGCCCTACTTGCATCCTATTTGTGCCTTATGTGAGTCCTACTTGCGCTTTAGTTGTGCCCTAGGTGCACCCTAGGGCATAACAAGGGGTACTTACACCCTATTTACACCCTAGTTGTGCCCTAGTGGCGTCCTACTTGCGCCCTACTTGTGCCCTCATTATGTCCTAGTTCTACCTAGTTGCGCTCTAATTACACCTGAATTATACCCTACTTGCGCCCTAGTTGCGCCATACTTGTCCCCTACCACTGCCCTACTACTTCCCTAGTTACGCCCTAGGTTCAGCCTAGTTGCTCCCTAGTTGCGTCCTACTTGCGTTCTTCTCGCCCCCTACTTACACCCTAGTTGCACCCTAGCTATGCTCTAGTTGCACCCTAGTTGTGCATGAGTTGCCCCCTTATTTGCGCTCTATGTGCGCCCATTTGAGCTCTGGTTACGCCCTAATTGTGCCCTACTTACGCCCTACTTGCACCCTGCCTGCGCCCTAATTGCGTCATAGTTGCGCCCTAGTTGGCCCCTAGTTGCGCCCTGCTTGCGCCCTACTTGTGCCCTATTTGGACCCTAGTTGTGCCTTAGCTGCGTGCTAGTTGCGCCCTAGTTGTGCCCTAGTTGCGCTCTACTTGCACCCTACTTGTGTCCTAGTTGCTCCCTTGTTGCGTGCTAGTTGTGCCGTACGTACACCTTACTTCCGTCCTAATTACACCCTACATCCTAGATATGCCCTACTTGTGCCCTAGTTGTCCACTAGTTGCACCCTTCTAATGCCTTACGTGCACCCTAGTTTTGCCCTATTTGCATCCTACTTGCGTCCTCGTTCCACCCTCCTTGCGCCCTACTTGCGCCCTACTTGCGTCCTAGTTGTGCCCAAGTTGTGGCCTACTTCCGCCCTACTTGCACCCTACTAAAGCCCTCGTTGCGCCCTAGTTTTTCCCTACTTGTGCTCTTCTTGCGCCCTACTTGCCTCCTGCTTGTGCCCTAGTTGCGCCCTAGTTACGCCGTAATTACGCCATAGTTGCGCCCTTCTTGTACCCTTGTTAGGCTTTAGTTGCGCCCTAGTTACGCCCTACTTGCGTCCTACATGCGCCCTACTTGCACCCCACTTGCGAGCTCATTGCACCGTAGTTGCGCACTAGTTACTTCCTAGTTACATCCTAGTTGCACTCTACTTGGGCCCTACTTGTGTCCTACTTGCGTCCTAATTATGCCCTAGTTCCACCCTAGTTGCACCCTACTTGTGCCCTACTTGCGCCCTAGTTACGTCATAGTTGTGCCCTTGTCGGGCCTTCTTGTGCCCTACGTGCGCCCTAGTTGCGCCCTAGTTGAACCCCTATTGCCCCCTAGTTGCACCCTAGTTGGACCCTCCTTGTGTCTTGTTTGCGCCCTAGTTGCACCCTAGTTACGTACTAGTTGTGCCCTACTTGCATCCAACTTGCACCCTACTTGCGCCCTAGTTGCGCCGTAGTTGCACCCTAGTTGCACCCTTGTTGCACCCTAGTTGTGTCGTACTTGTGCTCTACTTGCGCCGCAGTTGCCCCCTAGTTGTGCCCTAGTTGCGTCCTAGTTGTGCCCTAGTTTTGCCCTACTTCTGCCCTAGTTGCGCCTTGGTTCCACATCCAATGGGCATTAGCTACACCCTAGTTTGGCAGTACTTGTGCCCTTGTTTCCCCCTTGTTCTGTAGTAGTTGCTACCGAGTTACGCCCTAGCTTTACCCTAGTTGCACCCTTGTTACGCCCAAGTTGCGGTCTAGTTGCGCCCTACTTGCACCCAAGTTGAGCCCCAATTGTGCCCAAGTTGTGCCCCAATTGCACCCTAGTTTCGCTCTAGTTGCTGCCTAGTTGCGCCCCAGATGCGCCCTGGTTGTGCTTACGTTGCTCTCTAATTACGCCCTAGTTATACCCTACTCGCGACCTACTTGCGCCCTAGTTGCGCCCAACTTGCACCCTAGTTGCCTCCTACTTGCGCCCAACTTGCGCCCTAGTTGCGCCCTGGTTGCACCCCAGTTGCACCCTAGTTCCGCCCTCCTTGCTCCCTACTTGCACCCTATTTGCGCCTAGGTTGTGCCCTAGTTGTGCTCTAGTTTTGCCCTGGTTGCGACTGAGTTGCACCATACCTACAAACTACTTGCGCCGTACTTGCGCTCTAGTTGTGTCCAAGTTGCGCCTTAGTTGTGCTCTACTTACACCCTTTTTGTGCCTTACTTGCGGCCTTGTTTTGTCCTAGTTGCAACCTAGTTGTGCCCTACTTGTGCCCTACTTGTACCTTACTTTTGCCCTTGTTGCACCCTACTTGTGTTCTTGATGCGCCCCAGTTGCACCCTTCTTGCTCCCTACGTGCACACTAGTTGCATCCTAGTTGCACCCTAGTTGTGCCCTAGTTGTGTCCTACATGCGCCCTACTTGCACCCTAGTTGCGCACTGGTTGCGTCCTAGTTGCGCTCTGCTTGCACCCTACCTGTACCCTACTTGCGCCCCACTTGCACCCTACTTACGCCCTAGTTGCACCCTACTTATGCCCTGATTGCGTCCTACTTGCGCCCTAGTAGTACCCTAGTTGTACCCTAGTTGCGTACTAGTCGCACCCTAGTTACGCCCTACTTCTGCCCTATTTGCGCCCTACTTGCGCCCTTGTTGCACCCTAGTTGCGTCCTACTTACGTCCTAGTTGCGCCCTGCTTACTCCCTATTTGCATCCTAGTTGCACCCTAGTTGTACCCTACTTTCGCCCTACTTGTACCCTTTTTTTACCCTACTTGTGCCCTACCTGCACCCCAGTTGTGCTCTAGTTGTGCCCTAGATGCACCCTAGTTACGCTTTACTTGCGTCCTATTTGCGTCCTATTTGCGTCCTATTTGCCTCCTACTTACACCCTAGTTGCACTCTAGTTTTTCCCTAGTAGTACCTTACCTACGCCCCACTTACGCCCTACATGCGCCCTACTTACGCTCTAGTTGCATCCTAGTTGCGCTCTAGTTGAGCCCTAGTTGCGCCTTAGTTGCACCCTACTTGCATTCTATTTGCACCCTAGTTGTGCCCTAGTTGTGCCCTAGTTTTTCCCTAGTTGCACCCTACTTGCACCCACCTTGTGCTCTACTTGCACCCTAGTTGTGCCCTAGTAGTACCCTTGTTGTGCCCTAGTTGCGCCCTATCCTCGACCACTTGCGTCCTAGTTGCACTCTAGTTGTGTCCTAGTTGCATCCTCCTTACTCCCTATCCTCGCCCTAGTTGCACCCGAGTTGCACCCTACTTGCGCCCTACTTGCGCCCTAGTTACGACCTAGTTGTGCCCTACTTGCGCCCTACTTGCGCCCTAGTTACGACCTAGTTGTGCCCTACTTGCGCCCTAGTTACGACCTAGTTGTGCCCTACTTGCGGCCTTGTTGTGCCCTAGTTGCGCCCTATCCTCGACCACTTGCGTCCTAGTTGCACTCTAGTTGTGTCCTAGTTGCATCCTCCTTACTCCCTATCCTCGCCCTAGTTGCACCCGAGTTGCACCCTACTTGCGCCCTACTTGTATCTTACTTGCATCCTCCTTGCACCCTACTTATGCCCTACTTGCACCCTCGTTGTGCCTTAAATCTGCCCAAGTTGCACCCCAGTTGCGCTCTACTTGTGCCCTACTTACTTCCTAATTGTGCCCTAGTTACGCTCTCGTTGCGCCCTATTTGCACCGTAGTTGCACACTACTTTTGCCCTAGTTGTATGCTAGTTGCACCTTAGTTGTGCCCTAGTTACGCCCTAGTTGTGCCCTATTTGTGACCTACTTGCACCCTACATGCACCATAGGTACGCCATAGTTACGCCCTAGATGCACCGTAGTTGTGCCCTACTTGCATTCTATTTGCACCCTAGTTGCGCCCTAGTTGCGCCCTAGTTGCGCCCTAGTTGCGCCCTAGTTGCGCCCTAGTTGCACCCTAGCTGCGCCCTGTTTATGCCCCATTTGTGCCTTAATTGCGCTCTAGTTGCACCCTAGATACGCCCTAGTTGAACCCTACTTGTGGCCTACTTGTGTCCTACTTGCACCCTAGTTGCACCCTCCTTGCATCCTCCTTGCACCCTACTTGCGCCTTGCTTGCTCCATAGTTGCACCCTAGTTGTTCCCTACTTGTGCCCTACTTGTGCCTTACTTGCACCCTAGTTTCACCCTAGTTCTTCCCTAGTTGCAGCCTAGTTGCGCCCTACATGCGTCCTACTGCATCCTAGTTGTGTCCTAGTTGCGCTCTAGTTGCGCCCTAGTTGCATCCTACTTGCGCCCTACATGTACCCTACTTGAACAGTATTTCTGCCCTAGTTGCGCCTTATTTGTGTCCTACTTGTGCCCTACTTGCATCCTACTTGCGTCCTAGTTGTGCCGCAATTCCGCTTTACTTGCAACTCACTTGCTCCCTACTTGCACCCTAGTTGTGTCCTGGTTGTGTCCTAGTTATGCCCTAGTTATCTCCTAGTTGTGCCCTAATTGCACCCTACTTCCGTCCTACTTGTGCCCTAGTTACACCCTAGTTGCGTCCTTGTTGGATCCTACTTTTACCCTACTTGTGCCCTACTTGCCCCCTAGTTGCACCCTAGTTGTACCCTAGTTGTACCCTAGTTGTACCCTAATTGTATCCTTGTTCAACCATAATTGCTCTCTACTTGCATCCTAGTTGCATCCTAGTTACGCCCTACTTGCAACCTACTTGTGCCCTACTTGCGCCCTTCTTGCACCATAGTTGCGCCCTAGTTGTACCCTAGTTGCACCCTACTTGCACTCTACTTCCGTCCTAGTTGCGCCCTAGTTACACTCCAGCTACGTCCTGGTTGCGCCCTACTTGGGACCTACTCGCACCCTACATTCACCGTTGTGACGCCCTAGATGCGTCCAAGCTCCACCCTAACTGTGCCCTACTTGCGCCCTACGTACGCCCTAGTTGCGTCTTAGTTGTACCCTAGTTGCAACTTACTTGCGCCCAACGTGCTCCCTACAAGCACCCTAGTTGCATCGTAGTTACACCCTAGTTACGCCCTAGTTGCGTCCTAGATGCGGCCCAGTTACACCCTCCTTGCGCCCTACTTGTGCCCAACTTGTGCCCTAGATGCGATCTAGTTGTACCCTAGTCGCGCCTTACTTGCGCCCTACTTGAGCCCTACTTGCGTCCTACTTTCCCCTTAGATGTGTCCTAGTTACGCCCTAGTTGTGGCCTACTTTCTCCCTACTTGTGCCCTACTTGCGCCCTAGTTGCACCGTACTTGCGCCCTACTTGCACCCTACTTGTGCCCTACTTGCACCCTAGTTACACCCTAGTTTCACCCTAGTTGCACCCAAATTATGACCTACTTTTTCCCTACTTGCATTCTAGTTGCGTCGTAGTTACACTCTAGTCGTACCCTAGTTACGCCCTACTTGCGCCCTAGTTACGACCTAGTTGTGCCCTACTTGCGGCCTACTTGCGCCCTAGTTGTGCCCTTTCTCTGTCCTAGTTGTGCCCTAGTCGCGGCCTAGTAACACCCTACTTCCATCCTACTTGTGATAAACTTGTCCCCTAGTTGCGCCCTAGTTGTACCCTACTTGCATCCTAGTCGCACCCTACTTTCTCCGTATTTGTGCCCTAGTTGCACCCTACTTGCACCCTACTTACACCCTACTTGCACCCTACTTACACCATAGTTGTGCCTTTGTTTTACCCTAGTTGCACCCCAGTTGTGCCCTAGTTAAGCCCTACATGCCCCCTCCTAGCGTCCTCGTTGCGCCCTAGTTGCGCTCTAGTTGCGTCCTAGTTTTACCCTACTTGTGCCCTACTTGTGCCCTACTTGCACCGTAGTTGCATCATAACTGCGACCTGGTCATGCCCTAGTTGCGCCCTACTTGCACCCTAGTTGCACCTTATTGCCGCCCTAGTTGCATCCTATTTGTGCCCTAGTTGCGCCTTAATTGCGGACTACTTGCGTCCTACTTGCACCCTAGTTGCGCCCTAGTTGCGCCCTACTTGCTCCCTAGTTGCGACCTAGTTGCGCTATAGTTGTAACCTACTTGCGCCCTACTTGTTCCCTAGTGCCCCCCTAGTTCCGCCCTAGTTGCGCCCTACTTGCCCCCTGGTTACCCCCTAGTTGTGCCCTACTTCCACCCTAGTTTCTCCCTACTTGCGCCCTAGTTGCACCCTAGTTGCGCCCTAGTTGTGCCCCAATAGCGCCCTCGTTGTGCCCTCCTTGCGTCCTACTTGCACCCTACTTGGATCCTAATTTCACCCTAGCTGCACCCTAGTTGTGCCCTACTTGTGCCCTACTTGTGTCCCAATTGCGCTCTAGTTGCGCCCTAGTTGCACTCTACTTGCACCCTACTTGCGCCTTACTTGTGCCCTACTTGCGCCTTAGTTGTGCCCTAGTTGCATGATGTTTGCGCCCTACTTACGCCCTACTTGCACCTTTCTTGTGCCCTATTTGCGCCCTAGTTGCACCCTAGTTGTGCCCGGATTGCATTCTATTTGCATCCTACTTATTACCTATTTGCACCCTAGTTCCGCCCTAGTTGCGTCCTACTTTTGCCCTAGTTGCACCCTACATGTGCCATACTTGCGTCCTAGTTGTGCCCAAGTTGTGTCCTAGTTGCGTCCTAGTTGAGCCCTACTTGAGGCCTACTTGCACCCTTCTTGTTCCCTAGTTGCACCCTAGTTACGCCCTAGTTGCGTCCTAGTTACCCCCTACTTGCACTCTATTTGCACCCTACTTGCACCATACTTGCACCCTAGTTGTACCCTAGTTGTACCCTACGTGCACCATACTTGCACCATACTTGTATCCTATCTGCACCCTACTTGCACCCTAGGTACGCCCTACTTGCGTCCTACTTATGTCCAACTTGTTCCCTGCTTATGCCCTACTTGCTCTCTTGTTACACCCTGGTTAAGCCCAAGTTACGCCCTAGTTGCGCCCTAGTTGCACTCAAGTTGCACCCTACTTACACTCTAGTTGCGCCCTAATTGCGCCCTACTTGCGGCCTTGTTGCTTCTTAATTGTGCTCTACATGTGCCCACGTTGCATCCTAGGTAGGGTCTTGTTGCGACCTAGTTGCGTCCTAGTTGAGCCTCACTTGCGCCCTTCTTGCGCCCAAGTTGTGCTCTAGTTGCGACCAAGTTGCGCCCTAGTTGTGGCCTACTTGCACCCACTTGCGCCCTAGTTGTGCCGTAGTTGCGCTCTTGTTCCGCCCTAGTTACTCTCTACTTGCACCTTACTTGCATCCTACTTGCATCCTTCTTGCATCCTAATTGTGCCCTAGTTGTACCCTAGTTGCACCCTACTTGCGCCCTACTTCCATCTTACTTACGCCCTACTTGTGCCATAGTGCGCCCTCGTTGCGCCCTAGTGGCATCCTTGTTGCACTCTAGTTACGCCCCACTTTTACCCTAGTTGCGCCCTAGTTGCATCCTAGTTACGCCCTACGCGCGTCCTGCTTGTGCCCTACTTGTACCCTAGTTGTGCCATGGTTGCGCCCTAGTTGCACCCTAGTTTGCACCCTACTTGCATCCTACCTTTGTCTTACTTGTGCCCTACTTGCGCCCAAGTTGCGCTCTGGTTGCGTCCTAGTTGCGCCCTACTTGGGCCCTACTTGTGCCCTACTTGCGCCCTACTTACGTCCTACTTGCTCCTTAATTGATTCCTAGTTGCCCCCTGTTTACACCCTAGTTGCCCGTACTTGTGCCCTACTTTCACCTTGGTTGCACCCTCGTTGCACCCTAGTTGCACCCTTGTTGCACCTACTTGCGCCCTACTTGGGCCCTACTTGTGCCCTACTTGGGCCCTAGTTGCGCCCTACTCACGCCCTAGTTGCGCCCTAGTTTCACCCTACTTGTGCCGAACTTGCATCATGTTTACGCCCTAGATACACCGCTTGCATCCTACTTGTGCCCTAGTTGTTAAATATCTGCCCCCTACTTGCGCCCTACTTTTATCGTACTTGCACCCTACTTGCGTCCTAGTTGCACCCTAGTTATGCCCTAGTCGTGTGCTACTTGCCCCCAACTTGTTCCCTAGCTACACCCTGGTTGTGCCCTAGTTACGCCCTACTTGCACCCTACTTACGCCCTTTTTGTGCTCTACTTTCATCCTAGTTGCACCCTAGTTACGCCCTACTTGCACCCTAATTGGGCCTTACTTGCGCCCTACTTGCGGCCCAGTTGCGCCCTAGTCGCGACCTTCTTGAGCCCTACTTGCATCCTAGTTACGCCCTAGTTGCGCCCTAGTTGCGCCCTTATTGCTCCTCAGTTGGGCACTAGCTATGCCCTAGTTGGTCCCTAGTTGCACCTTAGCTGCTCCCTCCTTGCACCCTAGTTGCGCCCTAGTTGCGCCTTAGTTGCGCCCTGCTTGCGTCCTAGTTGCATCCAACGTGTGCCTTAGTTGTGACCAAGTTACGCCTCACTTCGGCACTAGCTTGCCCTAGTTCGCCCGTACTTGTGCCCTAGTTAATCCCTAGTTGTGTGCTATTTCCTCCATAGTTGTACCCTACTTGAGCCCTACGTGCATCCTTATTGCACCCTTGTTGCGCCCTGGTTGCACCCCACTTGTGCCCCAATTGTGCCCTTGTTGCACCCTTGTTGCGCCCTAGTTACGCCCTAGTTGCACCCTAGTTGTGCCCTAGGTGCGCCTCAGTCTGTCCCTAGTTGCACCCTTGTTGAACCCTTTTTGCATCCAACTTGGGCCCTTGATGCACCCTACTTATGCCATACTTGCACCGTAGTTGCGTCCTACTTGTGCCGCACTTGCGCCATACTTGCACCCTACGTGCGGCCTAGTTGCACCCTAGTTTTCCCCTTATTGCGCCCTACTTGTACCTTAGTTGCATCCTAATTGCGCTCTAGTTACACCCTAGTTGCGCTCTAGTTGCGCCCTACTTGCACCCTATTTGTGCTCTACTTGCACCCTTGTTGATTCCTAGTTGTGCCCTAGTTGAGCACTAATCGTGCCGTAATTCGCCCTTCTTATGCCCTTCTCGAGTCCTAGTTCCACCCTTGTTGCCCTAATTGTGCCGTACTTGCAACCTACTTGTGCCCTAATTTCACCCTACGTGCACCGTAGTTGTGCCCTAGTTGCGCCCTAGTTGCGCCCTAGTTGCGCCCTACTTGCGCCCCATCTGTGCCCTAGTTACGCTCTAGTTGCACCCAAGTTACGTATTACTTGAGCCTTACTTTTGTCCTACTTGCACCCTAGTTGCGCCCTAGTCTAACCATAATTACACCTCACTTTCACCCTATTTGCACCCTAGTTGTGCCCCACTTGTGCTTTCTTGTGACGTACTTGTGCCATACAATCGCACTACTTGCGCCTTAGTTATGTCTTAGTTGTGTCCTCTTTGCGTTCCAGCTGCACCCTACTTGCTTCCTACTTGCCCCCTACTTATGTCCTAGTTACGCCTTGGTTACACCCTAGTTGCACCCTAGTCGTGCCCTGCTTGCGCCCTACTTGCGCCCTAGTTGCACCCTAGTTGCGCCCTAGTCTAACCATAATTACACCTCACTTTCACCCTATTTGCACCCTAGTTGTGCCCCACTTGTGCTTTCTTGTGACGTACTTGTGCCATACAATCGCACTACTTGCGCCTTAGTTATGTCTTAGTTGTGTCCTCTTTGCGTTCCAGCTGCACCCTACTTGCTTCCTACTTGCCCCCTACTTATGTCCTAGTTACGCCTTGGTTACACCCTAGTTGCACCCTAGTCGTGCCCTGCTTGCGCCCTACTTGCGCCCTAGTTGCACCCTAGTTGCACCCTAGTTGTACCCTAGTTGCACCCTCCTAACGTCTTACTTGCGTCCTACTTGCGCCCCAGTTGTGCCCTATTTACGAACTAGTTGTGCCCTACTTGTGCCCTACTTGCACCTTACTTGAGCCCTTGTTGCTCCCTAGTTATAACCTACTTGCGCCCTAGTTGCGCCCTACTTGCGCCCTACTTAAGCCCAATGTGGAACATAGTTGCGCCCTAGTTGGGCCTTAGTTGTATCCTGCTTGCTTCCTACTTGTGCCCTACTTGCGTCTGAGTTACGCCCTAGTTGTGGCATAGTCGTGGTCTGCTTGCACCCTACTTGTGCCCTACTTGCGCCCTAGTTACACCCTAGTTGCACCCTAGTTCCGCCCTAGTTGCGCCCAAGTTGTGCCTTCTTGCGCCCTACTTGCGCCCAAGTTGTGGCCTAGTTGAGCTCTAGTTCCACCACAATTATGCCCTGTTTGCGCTCTACTTGCGCCCTTCTTGTGCCCTACTTGCGCCCTAGTTGTACCCGAGATGCGCCCTAGTTGTGCCCTACTTCTGTCCTACTTGCACCCTATTGGTGCCCTACGTGTGTACTAGTTGCACTTTAGTTATGGCCTTTATGTGCCCTGGTTGCGCCCTAGTTGTACCCTACTTGCGCCCTACTTGCGCCCTTGTTTTGCCCTACTTGCCACCTATTTGCGCCTTACTTGTGCCCTACTCGCGTCCTGCTTTCACCCTACTTCCCCCCTAGTTGCAGCCTGGTTGCGCCCTACTTGTGCCCTAGTTACACCCTAGTTGCGCTCTAGTTGCACCCTAGGTGTGCCTTACTTGTGCCCTACTTGCATCCTAGTTGTGCCCTACTTGTACCCTACTTATGCCCTAGTTATGCCCTAGTTGCGCTCTAGTTGCACCCTAGGTGCGCCCTAGTTGTGCCCTACTTGCGCCCTACTTGCGCCCCACTTGTGCCCTATTTGTGCCCTCGTTGTGCCCTAGGTGAGCCCTATTGGCCCCCTGTTTGTGTCCTACTTGCGTCTTGGTTGCGCCCTAGTTGTGCCCTAGTTGTGCCCTAGTTGTGCACTACTTGCACCCTATTTGCACCCTACTTGCACACTAGGTGAGCCCTAGTTACGCTCTAGTTGTGCCCTAGTTAGGTCTAACTTGCGCCCTAGTTGCGCCTGACTTACGCATTACTTGTGAGCTACTTTCATCGTACTTCTGCCCTAGTTGCGGCCTGGTTGCACCCTAGTTGCACTCTACTTGCGCCCTTGTTATGCCCCAGTTACGCTCTAGTTGTGACCTAGTTGTGCCTTACTTGTGCCCTACTTGTGTCCTAGTTGTGCCCTACTTGTGCCCTACTTGTGCCCTAGTTACGCACTAGTTGCCCTCTAGTTGCACCCTAGGTGTGCCCTAGTTGCGCCCTAGTTACGCCTTTCTTTCGCCCTACTTGTACCCTACTTGTGCCCTAGTTGCGCCCTATTTGCCCCCTACTTGCGCCCTAATTGTGTCCTCGTTGCGCCCTATTTGTGCCCTATTTGTGCCCTAGTTACATGCTACTTGTACCTTACTTACGCCCTACTTGTGCCCCAGGTGAGACCTATTTACACCCTTGTTGCGCCCTAGTTACGTCCCACGTGCATCCAAGTTGCACCCTACGTGCGCCCTACTTGCTCCCTAGTTGCGCTCTAACATCCTAGTTGCGCCCTTCTTCCGCGCAACTTGTGCCCTACATGCGCCCTAGTTGCACCCTAGTTGCGCCCTAGTTACATCCTACTTGCACTTACTTGCGGCCTAATTGCACCCTACTTGCGCCCTTTTTGCGCCCTAGTTGTGTCCTAGTTGCTCCCTAGCCGCGTGGTAGCTACGTCCTATTTACGCCCTACGTGTACCGTACTTGCACCCTTGTTGCACCCTAGTTGCACCCTAGTTGCACCCTAGTTGTGCCCTGCTTACGCCCTACTTGCGCCATACTTGCGCCCTAGTTGTGTCCTAGTTTTCCCCTGGTTATGCCCTCCTTGTACCCTACTTGCGTTCTACTTGCACCCTAGTTATGCCCTAGTTGTGCCCAAGTTTCGCCCTACTTGCACCCTACTTGCGTCCTACTTGCGTCCTACTTGCGCCCTAGTTGCGCCCTAGTTGTGCCCTAGTTGCGCCTTGACTGTGCCTTCTTATGTCCTACTTGCATCCTAGTTTTGTCCTAGATGCGTTTTAGTTGCACCCTACTTGGGCCCTACTTGCGCTCCACTTGTGCCCTACTTGCGCCCTACTTCCGCCCTAGTTGCGCCCTAGTTGTGTCCTAGTTGCACCCTTGGTGCGCCCTACTTGCGTCCTACTTGCACCCTAGTTACGCCCTACTTGCACCCTAGTTACGCCCTAGTTGCACCCTACTTGAGCCATATCTGCACCTCAGGTGCGCATAACTTGCGCCGTAGTTGTGCCCTAGTTGCGCCCTACTTGCGTCCTACTTGTACTCTACTTGCACCCTATTTGCACCCTATTTGAGTCCTAGTTGTGCCCTAGTTGCATCCTAGTTGCACCATACTTGTGCTCTTTTTACGCCCTAGTTGTCCTCTACTTGCACCCTACTTTTGCCCTAGTTTCGCCGTTGTTGCTCTCTAGTTCCACTCTCGTAGCATTCTACTTGTGCCCTAGTTGTGCCCTACTTGCTCCCTACTTAGGCACGAGTTGCACCCTGGTTGCGCTCTAGTTGCATCCTACTTGCATCTAGTTGCATCCTACTTGTGCCCTACTTGCGCCCTAGTTGCACTCTAGTTGCGCCCTAGTTGCGTCCTACTTGCACCCTACTTGCGCCTTAGTTGCGCCTTTGTTGCGCCCTAGTTGGATACTGGTTGCAGACTACTTGCATCCTACTTGCGCCCTAATTGTGGCCTAGTTCCACCCTAGTTGCGCCCAAGCTACGCCCTAGTTGTGCCCTGCTTGTGCCCTACTTGCGTCCTTCTTATGTCCGAGTTCTGCCCTAGTTTTGCCTTAGGTTTGCCCTATTTATTCCCTACTTGTGCCCTACTTGCGCCCTAGTTGCTCCCTAGTTGCGCCCTCCTTGCACCCTACTTGCACCCTACTTACATCCTACTTGCACCATGCTTGCGCCGTACTTGCGCCCTAGTTACGCCCTAGTTACGCCCTAGTTGTGCCCTTGTTGTACCCTACTTGCGCCCTAGTTGCGCCGTAGTTGCACCCTAGTTGTGCCCTAGTTCCGCTTCAGTTGGACAATAGCTATGCCCTAGTTGCGCCCAAGTTTTGCTGTACTGGCGCCCTAGTTGTGCCCTACTTGTGCCTCAGTTGGACACTAGCTTCGCCCTGGTTCGGCCATACTTGTGCCCTTGTTGCTCCCTTGTTATGTGCTAGTTGCTCCCTAGTTGCGCCCTTGTTGTTTCGTAGTTGCGACCTAGTTGTGTCCCAACTGTACCTCAAATGCGTCCCAGTTACACCCGAATTGCACCCCAATTGGGCCCCAAATACACCCCAATCACGCCGTAGTTATGCCCCTATTGCGCCAAAATTACACCCTCGTTACACCCAAATTATGCCCTAAGACGCCCTAGTTGCATCCTAGTTGTGCCCTAGGTGCGCCCATGTTGCACCCTACTTGAGCTCTACTTGCGCCCTAGTTTTGCCCTACTTGAATGCTACTTGGGCCCTAGTTGCACCCTACTTGTGCCCTAGGTGCGCCCATGTTGCACCCTACTTGAGCTCTACTTGCGCCCTAGTTTTGCCCTACTTGAATGCTACTTGGGCCCTAGTTGCACCCTACTTGTGCCCTACTAGCGCCATAGTTGCACACTAGTTGTGTCTTAGTTGTGCCCTAGTTGCATCCTGCTTCTGCCCCCCTTGCGCTCGACTTTCACCCTAGTTGCGTCCTAGTTGAGCGCTAGTTGTGCTCTAGTTACGTCCTACTTGTGCCCTATTGTGCCCTAGTTGCACATTTGTTGGGCACTAGCTATGCCCTAGTTGGACCCTAGTTGCACCCTAGTTGTGCCCTAGTTGCGCCCTACCTACGCCCTAGTTGTGCCCTATTTGCACCCTATTTCCGCCCTAGTTATGCCCTTATTCCGTCCAACTTCCGCCCTAGCTACGCCCTTCTTGCACCTTACTTGCGCCTCAGTTGGGCACTAACTACGCCCTTGTTGGGACCGTACTTGTGCCCTTGTTGAGCCATACTTGTGTTCTAGTTGCGCCCTAGTTGTGCCCTTCTTGCACCTCAGCTGAACACTAGCTACACCCTAGTTACACCCTAGTTGCACCCTAGTTGCGCCCTACTTGCGCCCTAGTTGGGCCCTAGTTGCGTCCTACTTGTGCCTTATTTGTGCCCTAGTTTCTTCGTAGTTGCACCTCAGTTGAGCATTAGCTTTGCCCTAGTTCGGCCATACATGTGCCCTAGTTGCTCCCTATTTATGCGCTAATTGCTCCCTACTTGTGTCCTAATTGCACCCTTGTTGAGCCCCAGTTGCGCCCCTATTACACCCTGGTTGTGTCCTAGTTGCGCCCTAGTTACGCCCCATTTACATCCCAAATGCGCACCTATTGGGCCCTTGTTGCGCCTTAGTTGCACCCTAGTCGCACCCTATGTGTATCCTACTTGCACCCTAGTTGTGCCCTACTTGCGCCCTAGGTGCACCCTACTTGCACCCTACTTGCACCCTGGCTGTGCCGTACTTGATCCTAGTTGCGCCCTAGTTACGCCCTACTTGCGTCCTACTTGCATCCTACTTGCATCCAATTTGCGCCCTAGTTGCGCCCTAGTTGCGTCCTACATGCACCCTTCTTGGTCCCTACTTGCGCCCTAGATATGCCCTAATTGCGCCCTAGTTGCTCCCTCCTTGCACCCTACTTGCACCCTACTTGCGCCCTACTTGTGCCTTAATTTGACACTAGCTATAGCCTAGTTGCGCCCTAGTCGCGCCCTAGTTTTGCCCTAGTTGCACCCTATTTGCGCCCTTTGTGCGCCCTAGTTGCGCCCTAGTTGCACCCTACTTGCGTCCTACTTCCATCCTAGATGCGTCCTAGTTGAGCCCTTCTTGTGCCTCTGTTGGGCACTAGCTACACCGTAGTCAAGCCGTACTTGCGCCCTAGATGCGACCTACTTGCGCCCTACTTGCACCCTAGTTGCGCCTCTGTTGGGCACTAGCTATGCCCTTGTTGCGCCCTATTTGTACCCTACTTATGTCCTACTTGCGCCCTAGTTGCAGCCTAGTTGTGCCCTAGTTGCGCCCTTGTTACGCCCTAGTTGCGCCCTACTTGCGCCCTACTTGCACCCTAGTTGCGCCCTACTTGCACCTTTGTTGCGCCCCAGTTGCGCTCCAGTTGTGCCCCAGTTTCGCCCCAGCTGCGCGCTTGTTGCACACCAAGTGCATCCCATTTACACCCCTGTTTTGTCCTAGTTATGCCCTAGTTGTACCCTAGTTGCGCCCTAGGTGTACTCTTGTTGTTCCCTAGTTGTTGCCTACTTGCAGCCAAGTTTCACCCTACTTGCGTCCTACTTGCGCCCTAGTTGCGCCCTAGCTACACCCTAGTTGCGCCCTAATTGTGCCATACTTGCGCCCTAGTCGTGTCCTAGTTGCACCCTAGTTTTGCCTTAGTTACACCCAACTTACACTCTTAGTTTTGCCCCAGTTTTGCCCCACATGTGCGCTCAATCATTGGGACTCTGGTGATATGCATTCATTTGTATGATTATTGAGAAATCCATGAATTGAAGAAAACACTTATTCATAAACTGAATGTGGAGTGTATACATTTGGGTCGATTACGCATACCTCCCATTATCAACACATTGCTCATCAAACAAGACTCGTACCTTGCGAGACTGTTTACAAAGGGTTACAGGGAATTCGGCAAGTACAACACGGCCAAGTTTGAGCTCGATGATCCCTATTGGCAATGACATTTCACTTGCCATGTTGTTGTTCCAACAAACAAAGAGCTACAAAGAATGTTATTGAAGGAGTACCATGACGTTGGTCCGGGTGGAGACTGCTACGAGGTGAAGACGCTTAAGAAACTGGTAAAACACTATTGGCAAAAGAAGACATAGACCGACATGTCAGCCTTCTATAGATTGTGTGAAGCATGCCATAGACAAAATCTCATCACATGAGGAAATTGGATCTACTCTAACCCCTACCTGCTTCGACAGAACTGTGGGTCGAGACTAGTATGGAATTCCCGTTACTCCAGGGGGTTATGATGCCATCCTCGTCGTGGTGGAAAGATTTTGTAAAGTATCATATTTCATCCCGATGACGGCCATCATCACCGAAGGAGGAACAATGTAGCTTGTTATTAAATGGAGTTTATGGTTGCACGGCGTGCCATGCACCATCATCATTGACAAGGCACAGCACTTTACATGTTGTTTTTGGCATGAAGTGATAATGCCTTATGACAGTTAGATCCAATTATGAACGGCGTTTCATCCTCAAAACGATGGGAAAATGGAGCTGACCAATCAAACGCTCAAACAACTTCTCCTCACATAATGCAAGCGGCACAAAACCGAATGGATAGCCTAGCTGCCGGCCGCCAAATTCACATATAACTCAAACTCTTTCGCCAAAACTGGGAGAAATCCCTGTCAAAGTGGTCTACGGAAACCTTCTTTCCACACAAGTTGCATTACAAAGTCAGAGAACCAACCCCGCAATTGCCATCCTTTGTAGGAACTTTTCCAGCATTCAAGAGGCAACATGCCAAACCCTCGTGAAGATTCAAGCAGTTATGACATAAGCGACCGGCTGAAATCGCAACAATGACGTGTTCAGCACTGGTGATTGCTTCATCCTGAGCTCAACGAACATCAAACTTTGAGGAATAGACTTTGCGAAGCTCAAAACCCGATGGTTGGGACCGTTTGTGATCAAGAAAATGAAAACCTGTGTCATCGTTGAACTTCAAATGCATGACAGGATGGAGATTAATCTTGACCTCCAAGTAGCAAACTCAAGCATTTATGGGACCCCGGCACGCACTTCCTCGGTAGAGATGTATGGAAAACGAGAATGTATCTAGTCAAGTGGCACGACTACAATGTCGTGCAGAACAACTCGAAGACTTACGACAGATTCCGAGACATCGATCATGTGATCAACAGCTAGGATCTAGATGGAAAGCTCGCATTTATGAACAATTCCAACTTGTGAACTACTGTAATGCAACAACTTGCCAACAAATCCTTTGCTTGTGCAATTACTTGACATACCAGATTCAGGCAGCAATGGATCTCCACATATTATTTGAACTCTTTTGTCCGGTCGCTCTTGAGTGAAGCCATATCTCACTTGGAAAACGCGGCCATTGATTTTTGATTTGGTGGTATTTTAACTGAATACCAGATCTGTCTCTATCTTGGCTGAATATTTCTTACATATGTAGAAAACCTGTAGAGAGTCAACTTGACATTTTTTGAAAGGGAATTCCCATGCCCTTGTCGCAGCGTGGCTGGGAAGGAGGCCAAATGTTAACTAAATCGACAGCCCCAAATGGAACGAGGGGGTTTTGGAAACTACTATCATGAGATGTTTTTCATGGATAGTTTGGGTGTATGGTGAACATTGTTTTTTTCAGTGGGTGAATGAAGATTTGTGATTTTCAAGTTGTAAATGGTGAGGATTTCTACGGTGAATTCGGGGGCTTGATTTTTTCTGTGTTTGTCCCTTGTAGAGATGTATTTTCTCCTTTGCCGTGTTTGGGAACATGCAAGAAGGTAGTGGTAGTTAAAGCCATACAACTTTTTCTTCTCACGCATAAACAAATTCATGGTTTATTGTGGATTGGTAAGTCAAATTAAGGCTTCAATATTCTATATCACCTTGCCATCGATGTTAATTGCATTGTATCTTCTAAATTTTGGCAGAAACCAGGATGATGATGTCATCATTTGTTGTGCTACCAAGTCGTGCGGCCATAATGGGTAAGTCATGCTCTTCACGACGTTCTAGTCGACCCAAGAGAAACCACCTCCCGCTATCCACGGTTGATTTCATAAAACATGTCTTGAAATCTTTCCATGCCATGAGTCGAGCTCAAAAGTAGCCTCATGACATGTCTTGAAGTCTGCAATGAATAGTTTGGCTCTTTCAAATGTATCTGGAGATGAACTTAGTCTTCTTTTCATGCTAGCATGTAAGATCCTACAAGCGATAAGCTTGGAAGGCTGTCACACTGTTATGAAAAATTTCCCCCTGTATTGTTACGAAAGGAATTTTAAAAACTACAAATGTTTTTATGCAAAAATTCATACTTGCGATGGAGATACCGACCAATAGTTTGGTGACAATGAAAAAACAGAATTCAATAGTTTGTGCTTGCTTTGGAAAAGGCTATCCAAGGAAAACAACCCATTTTTTCTTTGCACTCTTTTGACTTTGGCGAAGTGAAACTAAATGCGCTTTGGCGTCGAGTGTGGTAAAATACATTGGTCTCGATTCCATAGGCTTTTGAGATAGTTGTCATCCTATGTGTACATGGAAGACATGCATGAAGTAAAGTCGTTTGGAACACATAATCCTTCCATACATCCGCACANATCGTCGAGCGTGAACTTGGACATTTGCAATTTCCATTGCATTGGAATGTTCAAATTTGCGAAGAATTTCACACGCACGATTGACAACGGGGTCACATAAAATATAATAAATCTCCAGATTTTAGTAGGGATAAATTGACCTGGGGGCCTAGGTTCTTATTCACTCCAAACAAGATGACCCGCTTTACGTATGCATCTGCGGCGAGGTCTACATTTGGGCGGCGACTCGAATGAGGGCTCGCTCTATTATCCTTTTGGTAGGAAATTATTGGTTTACGCCTGACTGTTTTTTAAAGAATTTGGTCGGCACTTCTATCGGTAGAACTTTGAGTTCCATTCTCAAAGATTGTCCAACATTAAATGGAAAACCTAAACTTGATAAAGATATGCCTTTGACCTCCGAATCTCATTTGAGACCATTTGTGTCTCACAACTGCAAAACGTGGTAAACAAGGGGAATTGGTGATACAATAACGATGGGTTTCTTGCTTTCCCTTTTAGACTTTGCATGAGTTTACCTATAATGTGCCGTGATTTGACATGTAAGAAACAAGCAAAGGACCACTTTTTTGCAGAGATTGGCCGGCAGGGCTCTATTGTTGCTATGATCGGCCCTTAAGGCCTTGTAGATGGCGATCAAGAAAATAGAATCCTCTTGTCGAGTCGCATGACTAAATGGGTCCTTAGGTTGAACTGCTGTTTCAACATATCGATTTTAGATTTACACTGGGACATGTTTATTGGTGATATTTTCGAAAATGAAATTCTTTTTTTAGAGAAAAGGTGACATGGACTGACAACGGTTGCTGTTACCTGGTTGTCAACATTTGTTGCTTTGCATGATCAATGAAAATCCCAATTACCCTTTGTTCTATCACTTATGACTCCCGTATACCCGGGCCTTGGAACCAACAAGCCACATGCGCCCCTGGCCTAGAAAAATAAGCCCCATTCGACGCTGCCTCCAAAGAAGAAGCCCCAAGCGTCTCTGTTCATCAACAAAAAGTCCCATCTGTTCACTTGTTCTCACCATGCTCAAACATCGATGCATGAAGCTTCTGAGCATGGCAAAAGCAAGCATGCGGTGCTACATCGCGGCCATGTATCCAGACTGTTGCAATCGAGGACCACAATCTAGCAGCAAAGGAGGATTCGTAGGATAAAAATGCCGACAGACGTTAGTTGGTTTGCACTTTTTCAGCTGCACTCCCAAGCCCCTGCACCCCTACCTCCACGGCCCACGTGTTGTGATTTGTGATGTTCCTGTCGACCTGTACATTTCATTGTGACCACTCGGCCGTGTCCATGCTCGTGCAGATCCCTGATGCGGACCCAGGTGGTACCGGTGAGACTACCAGCTTGGAGCTGACCGACGACCGTCCCAGAGCTCTAGACGCTACCAGGGACCTCTTGTAGTTTTTCTGCAGCACGTAGGAGTTTATCGGTGGACTGGCCGTGGGGCCGATTTGCATGTTTTCGCATTGTGTGTCCACCGTTTGAATACCAGATACATGCATATGACCAGTCGTAGCGTTCGGCTTGTGATTTTGCACATCTAGGTTCAGACGACGTAGCGTTCTGACATGTCTACGCTGAGTTACGACCAAAACAGGGGTTTTGGGCCGGTTTTAGGACAGACCTTGTACTGCCGCGTGCGACACCCGCCGTCCGCCACGGCAGGCACTTATGCCATGGACCTGTCATTTGTCATTTCTCTCTGCAAACTCTATTGAAGCATTATGACACTCGGACTTGTGTCTCCTAGCTAGACCCTTGCCATCATGTGTACGACCTGTGACTGTTGTCACCGTCTGACAGGCCACTGACACCCAGTCAGCGATTGTGTTGCTAGTAAGCTTGTACGCATCATCTCATGGTATCAGAGCAGCGAGGCATCCCTTGTTGAGCTGCGCAGCACAGACATAGTAGTGGCAGCAGCAGTGAGAGCCACAGCTAAAGCCACGGTCTTGGGAGAACCCACTAATCCACGGTGACCGGTCGCAGCAGATTGCAACAGCGGAGACACCCTTGCAACCGCATCACCATGCCACCACCACGAGACAGCCAAGGGGTTCCCAACCACTTCCAGCAGTAGTTGAGGTATGAGATGTTGAGAAGGGGTTTGTGAAGGGTCCAGAAGCTTCACTCAGGTCGCAAACCTCCACGGACGTGAGAGAATGCAACTGCCCCATTTGAGCACCATTTTTGGCATGTAAGAGCTCGTTAGAAAGCTCTTGCAAAATCCTATCCATCGCTTCCACTCTGTTGAAATGGTATAAACCTTGTCCACTGCCTAGCTGGCTATCTGCATATACTAGACAAGGCATGCACTGCTCTATGGAGTACGTCCCGTTTGTGTGTTCTCTGATGGGCCAGGAATGCACTACACATAATGGCTTTGTACCCTGTGGATCATCATAAGAATCATACCTTTGTGGCCTAGTTCAATAGGCACCAGAATTTCAAATGATAAGTTGTGGGTTCAAACATCGCAACTACTGCAATTTTCTTTTTGGTTCAAACTGGGACAAGAATCTTCTAGGAAGCTTACTAGAGCCTGCCTTGAGGATGACACTTGGCGGTCTAAAGACGCGCCAAGTAGGACTATAGGCTGAGGTTGGCTCCAGTGGAGCCACTACAAGCAGAACCTTTAGCAAAGCTCTGCAAGTATAAAAGCCTGTACCCTACATACATCCATTTATAGTTGTTGCCTTTGAGACTCCTCACAGAGTGTCCAACCAAAGGTAGACACTAAAGACCAACATGTGGACTTCGTGAGGTTGCAAACCAAACGAACCTAAAGTGTGGATCCCTTGTTTGAGGGTGATATGTTATCTTGGTTGCAATACCAAGAGCGGTTGGTGGCCTCCCATGTCGGGACCCGTTTTCTAGACCGTTGCTATCCGGCGCATTGACACACTCCCGCCTGAATTCATGCCCTGTAGGCTTTAGGAAATGAAACAACGCTCTCAGATGTAGATTTTTCCGGCTTTTGGGCTGAAAAGAAAACGGTGACATTTTTTTTCTTCCCTTTTAAAAGTTTTTTTTTGCACGAAACCACCGCCAATGCTTTCAGCATCTTTTGGAGCATAATTGCTCCAAATTTCACCTCATTTGGAAAACCTTCATGCTGACGTCATCATCGTGGGTGATGACGCCAGCACTAACACTTGGCCAATTTATGGTTGAAACATCATTTTTTCCTAGCGTTGCAAATCCTGGAGAAAAAGTGATAGTTCTACAATCTGAATGCTTTGACATCCCGTCCATACTGAGTGTTGACATGGCTCCGACCGGTGACAAGGGCAAAGGACCACCAGATCCCTCTTCCTCCTCCTCAGGGGTCATGAGCCCTTGCTCGCAGGCCATTGCGGACCTGCGTAGTCACCAGGATGAGATTCATCATCACCAGTAACAGTAGACTGAAGCCATCCGTGCACTCACTGATCTTATTACTGGCCAATCCACGGCCCCAGAGCAGACATCCGGGGGAGTCAACGGTACCATACCTTCTGTACACTAATCAACATCTACACCAAGGAGAGCAGCTGGACAGGAGCCGCCACTTTTCAATCCTTTGGATGAGGACCCCGACATGCCAGGCATGGAGGATGACACCCATGAGAGGGAGATTCGCGAGCTTCACGAGCGTCTCCGCTAGCTTCAAATGCGTTCTGGTTCCATGTTCCCAGAGATCCGACCCTCGCATGATCCCTGCCTTGACAATTCCCTCATCCCGGTGTCTTCCCCATCCCTCGTTCCTCCCAGCCTGTGGTTGCCCTTCCCACGGAGCGGCAACCCAAGGACTTTGAGACACCGCCACCACCCTATATCAGCCAGGACAAATTTGAAAACTGGGAGACTCTCTTTTTAGGTCTGGGCCACTTCAAAGGGGGTATGGCCCTAATTTCATAATCCGTACCAGGTTACAGACCGCGCTCAGGTGCTGACAGCGGCTTGGGTGATGCGCGGACTCCTTTACGCCATGCCGCGCAAGACTGTTGTGGACTTTTGCCCTTTCCTTGGAGAGGCCGGCACGGGCGTGGGTCATGAGCCACGTGGGGATTGGGACCTGGAACTGACTCTGCTTGCTGCAGAGAAGCATGTCACCTGCGTGGCTCACATTTGTGCTTTCCACTCCCTTCGCTAGGGACGTGCCAAGTCCACAGCTGATTACTGGCGACGTGCCATGCGCATCTACACGCCCCTTGGGACATCAAAAGGCACACAGCTTTGATCGCCTTGCATCCTCATGATTGGAGTCCGTCTTGAGTACGCAGACATCTTCTCGAGGTACAGCGACGCCGTGCTCGAGCCCTTGTCCACCTCCCTTCAGCTTCTTCCTTGGACGCATCAGCTCTTCCTCCAGGTGACTTCCGTTTGCGATGCCCGCTACAGCGGCCATCGCGTCATCGCCAATCCCCCTCTTGTAGACCACTTCTTCATCCTCTGGCACATCCTCCTCTTCCCTTTCCACCCCGGCTACCCCAACTCAGATGCAGGGTGTGATAGCTGCGACACAGGGGGAGAAGGGTAAGAAGAAACATGGTTCGGGCCAACAGCAGTCGTAGCAGCAGCAACAGCAGTCCTCTGGCAGTAGCACTGGATGTACTGTCCACTGCTATAATTGTGGAGGCGCTCATCACTAGACTGAGTGCCAACAGCCACTTGATTGGGAGCGGATCACTCGCGGTCTTCAGGCTGCACAAACATAGCGGGCTGCATCGAGCAGCACAGCCTCCGGTCACGTGGCGACCACGATTGCAACTGTTCTCGCTTCCTCACCGACGAGCTGTGGTGACCCAGACCCACGTGACCGCACCATTGTTGAGCTCCGTCATCATCTGGCTCTTTTAGGGAGGTGCGAGTGTGTTGTCACAGCCGGGTGGTTCACAGACATTTTGTTCGTCTGTTCTCGTCGCTCTTGATGACTCATGTGGGGAGGCACAGCTGGCATGTGATGACGATGGGCCTGACAGTCTTGATTGGATTCATGAATTGCACCTTTGTGCCCTTTGTTGTTCGTCCTCACCTCTTGCTCAGCGCCTGTCTCACGCCGAGTGCTCCATTCCCTGTTGTATAGTGACGTCCTTCGGTCGTGACCCCAGTGGCACTTGGATCATCTATTCTCATGCCACCCATCACATGGCCTATCGTCGTAGTGACTTCGTTGTGCTCGGTCCTGTTGCGTTTGTTCGCTCCGTTTGCACAAGCTCTAGTCAGTCCTTGCCAGTCCATGGTGTTGGGGTTGTGTGCTTTGATGGTCCGTCTGGCCCCCTACATCTTTTCGAGGTGATTTTCGTGCCTCACCTTGAGCTCAGCTTGCTTTATGTGTGTGCCTGCACACAGATGGGACTCTCTGTAGAGCACACTACAGACTCCGTGCCTGTGACATCTATTGATACTTGTACCTTTGTTCTTCGTGCCTCTGTTTTGGATGACCTGTATCGTGTCTCTCGGATTTCTCCTCCTTTTTTCTCCCCCTCCCCTACTGCTTGAATGTTCCTCACTAGCGTTCTTTCTGCTGAGCACTAGCGACTGCTCCATCGTTGCATATGTCATGTGGGCTCCGACACTATGTCAAAGCTCATTCGGACACAGTCTGCACTCGGTCTTGACGCGGCTTCTTTCGAGAAGTCGCCAAGGACCGATTGCTTGTTCTGTGCTCAGGGTAAGATGCATCATTGCACCTATCCTGACTCCCATTCTCACACACTTCGCCCTCTTGAGTTGGTCCATTTGGACCTTCTCGGTCCTCTTCCTATCAAGTCTCTGTCTGATCGGGGTAGATACGTCCTGACCCTGACTGATGACTTCACCCGGATGCGGTGGATCTATATTCTGTGCTAGAAGAGTGATGCCGCTCTTGTGGATTGCTTCTCGGTAGTGATGGCTGAGCGTCAGTCTCGCCACATGCTACACACCTTCCGTTCGATTCGCGCCGGCGAGTTTCTTGGTGAGATGGACAGTTTCTTCCCCAAGCACGGAGTTTTCCACCAGGTCTCTGCTCAAGCTACTCCTCAGCAAAACGGTGTCTCTCAGTACTGGAACCGTACCATGGAGGATGCGGTTCGTGATATGTGGTTTGAGTGTGGTCACCGAGATTCCTTCGCCTTTGAAGGATTTGCCTACATGACGTGGGTCTTGAACCGCCTACCGCACGGTCCCCTTTCGGATCACGTTATACAGTACAAACTTTGGTTCGGCCACCATGCTGACCTTTGTCTTGCTCATGTCTCGGGATCCTTGGCTTTTGTGCGGTACACCGAGGACAAGCAGGGGTCCAAGGTCTCGCCGTGGTATTGCCTGTGTGCCTTCGTAAGCGTCTCCCCACGGTCGAAGGCCTGGCGTTTTTGGGATCCCGCATGTCGTTGCATCGTTGAGTCCCGCGATACGCTCTTCTTTGAGTCTCTCACCTATCGTGATCTGACCTCGATCATGTCCTTGTTTGTCACGGACGTTCCAACGTGTGAGGCTTCTCGACAGATGGGGGAGTCTGAGCCTTTGAGCACCTCTCGTTTGGCTGATGTGCCTGTTAAAGCCCCCTCTACTTCTTGGTTTCCGGCTCTTGATGACCCAGCGATCATCACTGGTGACCCAGAGACCTCTCCAGCACAGCTTGCTTCTGCCCCTGTTCCCTCGCATCCCACAGGTACCCATGATTATGTACCTGTGTTTGCCAGTACTCTCGCCTCTGTGCGTGGTCCTGCCTTGCCTCATGCTCCAACCTTCACACCAACTCCTGTGTCTCCCACACAAACATCTCCTCGCACTGTGTCACTTGCTGCTTTGCCTCAGCCCTCACTAGCTCTGGTTGTGCCTGCCCCTGAGCCCAAGGTGAGCCCCCTGAGCCCAGGCTACTCACGTGAGCCCGGCGGTCGTCTTCGACCATTGATCTCCAGAGTCCTTCGAGCGTCAGGTCCCGCACCCAGATGCTCCACTCGCAGCATTGCAAGTGGTGATCCCGGCACTAAGGCCCTAGGCCTGAGTGTCCGTACTGAGCACATAGGGCATGATCTCGTCACACGCGAGTTTCATATCGCTTGTGATGCAGCTACTGACCTTGTGGTCGTCAGACCTAGCACTAAAGCATGTGTACTTTCCACTGAGAGCTCTCCCTCTATGGCGCCTGATCCGGGTACACTGAGGGAAGCTCTCTCATCAGAGGATGCTGATGCCTGGCATGTTGCATGTGAGGATGAGCTTTCTGCCATCCAAAAACACGGAGTATACGAGCTAGTCGACCTTCCACCTAGGAGGAAGGCTTTTCAGGTCAAGTGGGTCTTTCTCAAGAAAGTGAAGCCGGATGGCTCACTAGAACGCCACAAGGCTCGCTTGGTCGTCAAGGGGTACTCTCAGATTGAGGGCATTGATTACACTGACACCTTTGCCCCTGTCGGCCGTATGACCTCAACTCGCGCTCTGTTCGATGTAGTAGCTCACTATGACTAGGAACTGCACTAGATGGACGTGAACAATGCGTTCCTCCATGACTCTCTGGATGAGGAAACTTACGTGGCTCAGCCACCAGGCTTTGAGGACGGTGACAAGGTCTGGCGCTTGCATAAGTCCTTGTACGACCTCATATAGTCTCCTCGGTGTTGGAACCAGGAGATCACTGGTGCCATGACTCGTGCGGGATATGTAGAGAGCGAGGCACCGCCATCGTGGTCTATGTGGACGACCTTCTGATCGCGTCTCCTTCCATGGAGGCCGTGGAGGAGGCCAAGATGGTCCTCCAGACTGCCTATGAGATGAAAGACCTTCGTCCTACAGCGGTGTTTCTCGACATGGAGATTGTGCGTCACTGTAGACGTCCGATACTACTGCTACATCAGGCCCGATACGCCCGTGTCGTGGGAGAGCGCTTCAGTGACCTCCTTCGCGCTGTGCCCACAGCCTCCACACCTCTCACACCTGATGGGCAGGATGCCCTAATGGTGGACAAACCCACACAGCTGGGGGAGACGATGGATATGACCTTGTGCCTCCTCCTCATTGGATCTATGATGTACCTGGCCACTACCACACGCCCCGACATCGCCTTTGCCGTCGACCTCCTTGCACAGTTTTCGCAGGCTCCATGCGCTAGAGCCCTTCATGTAGCTGTGCGAGTCGTGTGGTACGTGGTTTCCATACTGTACCTCGGACTCTACTTTCGTCGGCAGTGTTCGATGGATCTTGACGGCTACACTGACAACGACTCGGCATGGAGTCCAGATGGACGCAGTTGCACCGGTTTTTTTTGCTTGATGGTAGTGCTGTATCCTGGCGCAGCGGGAAGCAAGGCTACATTGCACGTAGCTCAGCGGAGGCGGAGTGTGTTGCTCGAGATGCAGAGGTTGCTGAGGCAGTGTGGCTGCAACGCTTGTTCATTGACCTGGGTCAGTCAATACCTGCCATTGTGCTTCGTTGCGACAACCAGATTGCTCTTGCCATTGTGCAGAAATCTGGTGTCTTTCACACTTGCATGAAGCACATTGCGGTTGAGCATCACTCAGTGCGCAATTTGGTGGAGCGACATGTGATCTCCGTCATATGGGTTGGCACTGACATGCGGCGTGCTGACTTCTTGACGAAGGCACTAGCATGCGGGGAGTTTCTAATGGCCTAGCGTTCTGTTGGACTTCACCCATTGGCTGAGAGTGGTTGAGTCTGGGGTGTGTCTGTGTCTATGTCACAACTAGTTTTTCTTGCGTTGTTGTACTCGTTGCAGTGCCGCACGTGTATGGACATGCGTACCATTGGGTCATGGGGGAGTGTTGTGATTTGTTACGTTCCTGTCAACCTGTACTATTTACTGTGACCACTCGGCCGTGTCCATGCCCGTGCAGATCCTTAATGCAGACCCTGGTGGTACCAATGCATCATCTGGTGGGGGACTACCAGCTTGGAGCTGACCGACGACTGTCCCAGAGCTCTGGACGCAGCCAGGGACCTCGTGTAGTTTTTCTGCAACACGTCGGAGTTCATCGGTGGAGTAGCCGTGAGCCTGATTTGCATGTTTTTGCATTTTGTGTCCACATTTTGATGCCAGATACATGTATGTGACAATTCCTAGCATCCGGCTTGTGATTTTCCACATCGAGGTTCAGACGGCGTAGCGTTCTGACATGTCTACGCTGAGTTACGACCAAAACAGTGGTTTTGGGCCAGTTTTAGGACAGACATTGTGCTGCCGCGTGAGACACCCGCCGTCCGCCGCGGCAGGTACTTATGTCATGGACCTTTCATTTGTTACTTCTCTCTGCAAATTCTATTGAATCATTATGTCACTCTAACTTGTGTCTCCTAGCCAGACCCTTGTTGTCATGTGTAAAACCGGTGACTGTTCTCACCGTCTGACGCAGCACTGACGTCCAGTCAGTGGTTGTGGCGCTAGGAAGCTTGAACGCATCATCTCACCACGTGCCCACCCACCCGCCCGCAGAAAGAGGCCCTCGCAATTGAGGGCTCCAATGGAGTGGGTGGCAAGAGGCCTGAAGAGGCGAAGGGAGGGGGGTGGGGAGGTGATTGTTGGAGCGCCCGTGATTTCGATCGACACCCATCGACCGGATTGCCCGTCAATTCAATAATGACGTTTTGAAAACCCCCTTTTTTTTGTTCTCATTTTTTTCAAAATTTGACCCATGTTTGAATTACAAACTGTTAAAAAATCCACATCCGGCTCACTCGCGCAGTTTTAGGGTTTTGTTGTTTGCACTGGAAAGAAAAGACCTTTTCAGTGCATGGGGAGTCTATGGTGGCCATGCAAACTTCTCAGCAACCACCTCTAAAAAATAGAAAAAAAAACTCCTCTGCATAGGATTTTGTGATTGTTGGGCAAACATAAGTGACGTCAACATATCGATGTCGCATGCAATACGACGTTGACATGTGGCCATTCGGAAAAGGAGAGGGGTAAACCGGTGTTTTCTTGTTAACTTGAAACCTCGTGTTTGTGCAAAAGGGGAGACTGAGGCTTATTGTTGGGAGGTAGGGGCAAATCAGTCTTTTTGTTCCGTGGGAGGGACATTTCACGCTTTTTGTTCCGAGGTAGGGGGAATCAGGCTTTCTCGTTTGTGGCGAGGGAATGAATGGTCATTCCACTCTTTCACAATTTTTTTGGTAGTTTGACATTTTTACGTGGAGTTCACCATGATCGTGCCTATAGCAATCGACGGTACATAAGCGTAATGTGAAGAATTCGGATATATTTTGTTTTCTTTTGGGGAGGAGTGACTGTATACCCCTAGTTTTGCATGTTGGAGTGATGCTCCTCACCATGGCAGGAGTCACTCCAAAAAGGAACGCCAAAAAGACAAGCCTTAGTGGCTTAGTGGTTAATGGTGTCCACCTCTAGAGGCAGGGGCCCGGGTTCAGGTCCCACAAGATGAAATTATGCCCTGCCTCAAGGGAGGTGGAAAATAGATGCCAGGAAGCTAGCTCAACCTCTAGAGTTCCTCTTTTTGATTCTAGAAGGCCAGGTGAGGGTCCAGGAAGGTGGCACACCTTCTAGAAGGGGTGACTTGTCCTACAAGGCATTTAGAGGTGTCTTGGTCTTCTGGACACCTTCCCTCCTACTAGAAGCAAGCTGAGGAATCTAGGAAGGGGCAGAAGCCTCTAGAGGAGGGAAGGGATGCCTTCTAGGTGGGAAAAGGACAGCCTACCAAGGGCCACTCTAGAATCCATAGAATCTGCTAGGAAGCTTCAAATCTGGCATGCTTTGGTGTTCTGGAAAGCTTAGATCCGTGGCTATAAAATGCCACTTCTTGTGAGCCTTGATCAATTGTTTATTCCCATCCAATTGAGGCCAAGACTATTGCCTCACTCTCTGACCAGATTTTGCCATCCTTGGAACCAGTTGCCTCCACAGTTTCAGTCTCTCCAAAAACAGTTGGTGGTGTGAAACAGCCACTGCTAGGGACCCTCCAGGGTGCACACTCACCCTCAGTCCAACGAAGGGTTATGGGCCCACGCCTCTAAGGGGTTCAAATCCAGCTTGATTTCACGCTCCCAACAGCAAGACATGGCAACTAGTGAGCAAGAGAGCAGCCGCGCTGTCCTTAAGTTTGATGGGACAGGCTTTGCCTTGTTGAGGTGGCAGTTTGAGGTCTTCCTCGACGACAAGGGACTGCTTGAGCTCGTAAAAGGTGATGAGACTGCTCCGCCGGAAACCGCAACGGTTGAGGTGAAGGAGGCATACAAGAAGCGCAACAAAAAGGCATTGGCGCTCCTTGTGTCCGCATTATGCCCACCACAACTTCGGCACATCCAAGGATGCACCCTGGCCGCGGACGCATGGTCAAAACTCTGCTCCATCTACCAGTCAAGCAACCTTGCCAATCAGCTCTTCATCTTCAAACGGCTCGTCACCCTCCGACCCAACGAAGGCGACAACATCATGGAGATCATGCAACAGATTGAGTCCCTCGCAGTGGAGTGCGTGGCCACGGGTTGGGAGGTCGACTCTCAGTTGCAAGCTATGATCCTCCTTCTGGCCTTACCAGACAGTTGGAGTCCCATGATCACAGTCCTTGGTGGCTGGCCTTCCGACGAGCTGAAGTACCCAAAGGTTGCTGAGTACGTGCGCAATGAGTGGATGCGACATGGAAGTCAAGGGAGTGCAGCGGCATCAACTTCAGCTCACACAGTTCATCCTCAAAGTGTAGGCCGAGGCGACAAGTGGAAGGGTGCCAAACAGGGCACTAAGAAGGGTGACAAGAAGGGGGAGTGCTTCAACTGCGGCAAGGAGGGCCACTACGCACGTAACTGTCCCAAGAAGAAAATAGATCGGTCGCAGCGGGGCGGGAAGAAAGATGAGCATGTCCTTATGGCGTACAACTCCACCAACTTGAAGGATCAGGGAGTTTCCGTCATCGACTCCGGATCAGGCCGCCACACGCAATGCAACAGGGTGGCATTTGTCACCTACGGCGCCTCGGAGAGACGCATGACGGTGGCCAATGGAAAAACAGAGGTGGCCGCCGGTGAGGGTAACGTCCGCATTGAGTCAATTGTGGATGGAAAACCTGTCACGAGCACAATCTACGATGTGCTACATATGCCTAACTTTGGGGCAAACCTGCTCTCCGTCAGCCGCCTTACCGACAAGGAACTTGAGGTGCTCTTCACAAAGAAGGAGGCCGTCATCCGCAAAGAGGGCAAAGGTGAGGTGATTGCGCGTGCCAAGAGGGAGGA
>SZWC01001943.1:49916-60818 GCA_023375785.1 Penium margaritaceum
GGACTATCGCGCCTCTTCCAACACAACAGTCACAAGCGGCAGAGCAAAGTGGCAACAATGTGGATCCAACCCACAATTCTCCCACGCCAGTGAACGCAGCCTCCACCCACCCTTCAGGCCCAGAAAAACAGCACACTTCCTCCCCATCATAGCCGTATCCGTCCGCAACGCTGTACCCTCCAGTGCATCACGGCCCTGGACAGCCATGGCGGTGACATTGAACACTCACACAGCACCCTGACCAGAGTCATAGAGGATGTTAGAAGAACGCAACGCTTGGTGCGAGAAGGAGCAGAAGCACGTAGAAGCAGCAAGAAGTGTGGAGGCAATGGAGCATGACAAAAGCAAAGTGATGAGAATGGGTGCAAGGAGGTAGTCAGCAAACAAGCAAGAACAGGCACGAGAACTGGTGGTATAGGGGTCTGAGTGCATAGTAGATGACGGGAACGCTGAGAGAATGGATAGTTGAGCATAGTTGAGCAAGGAAGCAAGAGCAACGGAGTGAAAGGGTGCAAGAGGCTTGATGAGAGATTAGGTGGCGAAGAGTGAGCGTGCAAGGAAAGGCAGAGCGGAGACACGGCAGCGAGAGCCCCAGAACCAAAGACGAATGTGATGAACATAGCTTTTTTGGGTTTAACTTTGAGGTAATGAGTATCCTGTTTGCCTCACTTGAATGTTGGTCATAATGGTTAGAAGACTGACGAGCCATTGTCAAGGTGGTTTGGATCCATTTCAAGAATTTTTTCTTTTTTTCGTCGAGCGGATGGCACCACTGTCCAGAGCCACCTTTGCCGAGGACACAACTTGCCTCTGCTTGGGTGAATTAGGGAATGAACATCCGGTGTCATTACCCGTGAACAGCGAGAGCGCATCAATGGGCCACAGCAGGCTCAAGGGGGGCCAGGCTCGAGCAGTGGGACACGAGAGCAGCTCGGCGAAGTCCGCTCCAACGGCAGCCACCGAGATCCCATTTCAACTGGCACTTTGGCCTCACTGCCCAGAAACGTGCTGACACAAGTTTGAACCCCAAACCTCTGAGGACAAGCTTGGAGTTGCATCCTCTGCGCCAAGCAGAGGATCCATTCTTGAAAAATCTGCACAACCTAGCCACGGATGGTGTGGTGGACCCTGATGTCCGGCCCGGAGCCTGCCTTCTGGGTGTTTTCAGTCCCCAGGAGCCCATTCCATTGGTGCTACTCTAGGCAACCAAAAGCCAAGGCCAGCCAAACTTGGGCCTGGAGGCAAAAGTAAGCGGAAGGATGATGCATAGTACTTCCATACCCCTGTAAAGGCCAGAATTGAAATTCAATTTCATTTTTTTTTTTAACCTCACGTCAAAGTTGAACAAAAAGAGCTCGGTCTTTTCTTTTGGAAAGGAACAAAAGGAAGTTGAAGGAGAAGAGGTTCTAGGCGGCCGTTTATCTGATGTTGTTTTGGAAGCTGCGCACAGTGGGGTTGGAGACGGAGACCTTTGGCGTTTTGGAGCCGGAATGTTGGCGCTTCATCCTGCTGCTGGCTGCTTTTTGTTTGAAGTGGGGCTGGGGTTGGACTTATGGGGCCTACCTTGATTTCATTTGGTCAGCGTTTTCTTTTTTTTTTTTTTTTTTTAAGGTAAATCTTGATTAACAAGAAGGAACATGCAAATGCCGCCCCTGACCGGCACATCTACGGGGTATGAAAACATGCAAAAGTCGCCACCCACGGCACAAGAAAGACGAGAGGGAAAGTAAGGAAACAAGCGTCAAGGACAGAGGAGACTCTCCTCGCCGTCCAACGGCGCAGTGTAGCAAAGGTCAGACAGCGTAACATGGCCAAGGGGCCACGGCCGCGGTAGCTCAACAGGTGTGACACTGCCCAGCGCCGGGTCCAGTCCGCCACACCACAAGCCGAAGTCGCGGAGCACATGACACTGCTGCCGTATCCCAGCAACGGACAGCCGCTGCGCGAACAAGGACACGTTTTTTTCAGGCGGAGTAATGTTTTTTTAGTTAAACAGTATCCCAGGACCCTAAATCTCTCTTTATCAGACGAAAGAAAGGGGGGGGGGGGTACAAAGGGGCAACTGAAATGAGATGATGATTTCATGAAAACCATAGCATAGGATAGCAAGGCTGCTACATCTGCTGCTGCTGCGCCTGCTGCACCCATTCCTGCTGCTGCACCTGTGGCTGCTGCTACTGCTGTTGCTTCTGCCACTGCGGCTTTGGTTGCTCCTGCCACAGCCAGGCAGAGTTGCTGAGCATGAATCTTATTGCACCTGATTGGACATTCTTATCCACAAACGTGGTGCAGTCTCTCAGCCAAGAATCAGCTTTCTGGCAGTTTGCCAACATCCCTCAGTAACCTGGTCAACCTGCAATATCTGTAAGTGACACATGTCTGCATTGAAATGAAATGGGGCCTCCTCAGCTTATAGTTATCCATGGGAACATTTATAATGAAAGAACCATGTGCAGTGGCACAACAGGCAAAGAAGAGGCTTTCTCGAGTTGGGAACTGGAAAGAAGTGTTGTTTCTTTCCGGGTTTACTGAGATGAACTCTTCGTTTTGGTTGCCAACTGTTCTGTTCCATAACCACGACAACAAAAATTCCATGTTCCCTTCTGTTCAGTTACTATTTTCTGAAGCATTCTACTCCAGGAGAAATCATCATCAAAGCCAAGGTACCAAAATCAAAAGGCTTTATCGGAAGCTCAATCTATCCTTGTTTCATTGCAAGAGACTTTAGTGGCTGGAGGAGGTGGAAACGGTCGGCGGCGCACAAGTTCCAGAGGCTTGTGACACGATGGTGTGGAGGTGCTGAGCTGGCAGGTCCCCGGGGGCGGTCCTTTGGGTTCAGGCATGTCCCATGGGTCAATGAGATTGCCCGTGCTTGGCCTCAGCTGTCTTCCGCCTGCAGGTTCAGCTCTGGCTTGGATAACCATTGGGGTAGCTCACCCTTTATGGTACTAATAGCCTGCTGCCAGCGGAAGCAACGCAACAGACAGGGTTGGGGCTGGTGCCATTTGCAATGATTTGGCGGAGATTTGTCAAGAGCACACACTGGGGGTGATGGTGGAACTTGATGGTTTGCTGCCGGTGTTGGATATGGGGTGGCAAAAAAAGTGACCAAAGTGGGTTGCTCGATAAAAATCATTAGGTCACAAGACTGAATAGAGAGAATAGAGGTCCCATCCATCCGAGCGATCCTTGCTCTTATTGCTGCTATGGACTGGGAGGTGCACCAAATGGATGTGACGTGTGCATTTCTGCATGGTGACCTCCAGGAGGAGGCGTACATGGAGCAGACGCATGGAAGCTGTGCCCTACCAAGCAACTGTTGGAAGCCTCATGTATGCAGCAGTCGGCACGCGCCTTGACATCAGCCAAGCAGTGGGAGTGTTAAGCAAGTTTTGCGCAAATCCGGGCGTGCTGCATTGGGAGGCGGTCAAGCGCGTGCTGCGCTACCTTGACAGCAGCAGCACCGTTTGCCTCACCTTCAACGGCAACAATAGCCCCATCCTCATCAGCTATAGCGATGCAGATTGGGGAAGTGACCTGGACACAAGGAGGTCAACCAGTGGGTTCGTGTTTGTACTCGGGGGAGGTGCAATCAGTTGGAGGAGCAAGAAGCAAGAGTGCGTCGCCCTCTCCTCCACCGAAGCTGAATACATCACCTTGAGTGAAGCAGCAAAGGAAGCCGTGTGGCTGCATGAGCTGCTGGCAAGCCTTGGACAGCAGCAGACCACAGCGACTACAATCTAATGTGACAACACGAGCGCCATTGCTCTGACCAAGAACGCAGAGTTTCATGCCCGCACCAAGCACATTGACCTGCGATATCACTTCATCCGCGAACTCGTGGCGAAGCAGGTGGTGCAGATGAAGTTCTGCCCTTCAAGCATGATGTTGGCAGACTTCCTGACCAAGCCGCTGGCAGCGCACCGCTTTCAGCAGCAGAGGGGATAGTGTGGACTTGTGTGATTTTTATTCTCGCAAAGTGGGAGAATGTCGGATATGGGGTGCCAAAAAAAGTGACCAAAGTGGGTTGCTCGATAAACATCATCAGGTCATAAGAGTGAATAGAGGATGTTTTGGTGCTTCTGTAGCACTTTACGGAACTCGATTCGAAGTCCGTTTGAGGGAGATATGGATTTTCAAGGTTTGGTGGCGATGGGTCCGGTTCTAGTGTCGGCTCCTGCACTACCAGCATCAATGACGGCCACAATTATTGGCCAGGGAGGTTTGGAGCGGCCTTCAAGGTAGAAAGGCGGCAGGAGGACCTTCAAGGAGCTTCAAGGAAGGTCCCCACCAAGATTATTGGTTGTGCACGTCGCAGGGATGGTAATTCTCTTGTGTGAGATTGTGACTGCCACTCATTCCCGCTAGGCTAGGAGTGTGCTAGGAGGTGAACTTTGACAGAGTGGTTTTTCCAGCTCTATGTGCCAAATGAGGCGTACTTAGGCTTGTTAGAAAGCTGTGCTAATGTACTTTATCACTCAAGAGTTGATTCAGACATTCGCATTCCTTGTAAACCTACATTTGCTTCCGTAATTTCTGTCTGTGCAACCCGCAACTCCCTTTCACAAACAGTTGGTCCTGCCTAGGCGGCTCTTGGTGAGCCTGATCACCTCCCTGAGGGCTGCCCCAGTTTCCATCAGCCGGGGAGCGCTTCCTCTGGGCCTCCTTCTTTTTTACTCAGCCTAGGGCACGGCATGCATGGTGAATGTCACCACGGTGGAGTCTCAGTCAGATTAGGTGAGGGACGAGGGGCAGGCTCTACGGGTAGCTGAGGCCCAAAAGAAGAAAAAGTACAATGCCGCTCCTGGGCAGCTGCTGGGGTGGTGGCTATGCTCAGTGGTATGAGAGACCTTCAGCGGTTTGCTGGCACCTTGTGTGCCAGATGGCTGCTTTATTTCTGGAGAAGGGCTGAGGTTGGCGCAAGGAGGCCGACCAGCTGGGGCAGGGCTGTTAACATTACTACAGGTAACGCAGTAACGCACGTTATTGTACCGCGGTAGGCTAGTACCGCGGTACAGTTATTGTTTTTGCGTTACCGGTGCGGTATCGGTACTCACCTGCCAAGGTACCCTTCTGTAGTACCGCGGTATTGTACCGCGGTACAATACCGCGGTACCATGTGATTAAACAAATGCAACAGCTGCAGTAGCGGTAACGCGTTACAACAGAGTGAGGGGGGATTGCAAGAGTAAAAAATAGACAGTAGCAAAGCCACTTTTGAAATGACCTCGCCTTGCAAACCGACATCCACTTGGCAGGTTGGTCTCACCAAAACGGTACCATCGTTTCCACACTGGGGCTTGCGTGAGGGGGGTGTTTGTGGATGAGAAGGAAAGGAATGCACTGCTTAATATTTGAGTGGAGGCGGTTTCTCTCAAAGTAAAATAGACAAGAAGAAAAATGATTGCCCAAAACAGGGGGTCAATTGGCTGATGGCGGACAACGGCTGGATGCCCGTCGTTGGCTGGTTGTCCTCGACCAAAGGGCGACGACGGTCGGCTAAAAGGGAGCGGGAGGTCGGCCTCCAGCCTGAGGGACTTTCCAACCTCGCGAGCGACAGGCACAGTTTTTTTTTTGCCGGTCGCAAGGAGTCGCACAGGCGATACTGTACTGCCGCTGCTGCCTTGCCCCAGCGCAAAGGTAGAAAAAATGTGGGCCCTCCTGCTTTCAAAAGAACCCCCCGCCGGAAAACGTTTTGGGAAGGGGGGTGTAAGTTTTTTTGTAAAACAGCTTTCTTGTCTAGCATCTACTCTTTACCCAGCCTACGATACAGATTTTGGACTTCCTACATGTACTTGTATGTGTAATCCTTTCTCTGGAAGCTGTACCGCGGTACGCTGTTTTTACATTTGCTTGACAGTTCGTGTTGTACCGTGTACCGCGGTACACATCCTATACCGCCGTTCTTTTTGTGTAACGCCAGTAACGCGGTACGGTTACCATTATCGGTACTAACCCGCCAGAAAACTAGGGTACCGTGGTACTGAGTACCGCGGTACTCGTGTACCGCGGTACCAAACAACGCGTTATTGCAGCCCTGAGCTGGGGTGAGCGGTGTGGCCGGTGACCCTCTTTGCAGAACGTCTCTCTATATCGGGGATCTGCCAGTAGTGTGGTGTGATCTGAGACTTTGGCTTGTGGCATGGGGGGTTGGACGTATCGCTGGATGCAGTATTTACCGCCCTCTTGCCTTGTCTGATCTGTGTTACACCAAACCTTGGAGGGGAGAAGGAGAGCGTTCAGCTCGTGCTGCTCCAGGTTAACCAAAGGTATGCCTAGCCAAACCTGGGCTTGGAGGAAGAAGTTAGCATAGGAATGATGCAGACAGTCCTCCGTGGCTGTGGGTGTGGCCTGTAAGCACAGAGTGGCGCCTCTGTTTCCCACTGCACAACACCTGCAGATCTGTTCCACCAAGGGCTTCAGGAGGCATGTTTCCCTTCCCTCTCCACTTCACCCATCCATTCCAGGCACTTGCAGTCGAAGAAAAAAAGACTCACCCCCCTGTACACGCCCCTCCCTGAGCACTGCCTCAGAGCCTTGAGGGATGGCAAGCTGGTGAGAATAATGTCGGCAACTCTTCCACTGCCTCCCCCCAAAGTGGACACAGAAGCTCCACCTTTTTGATCCCTGGGAGGAGAGAGTGAAACAGCTCCACCAGAGTTTGCAAGGCTGCCAACAAGAAAACACAGGCAAGATGAGCCTTCGACTCGGCTCCGCAAAGGCCCATTCCGCAATCCGCAAATGGCAGTCGGGCTGGAGGTAAACAACCTCTACAGAGAACATGACGGTGCCTCAACCACCCCCAAGATCCCCAAGAGAGCCCTCCATACTGCCGTATCAAACTTCCATAGGACGCTAAGCCACAGGAAGTTGGAGGGAAGCGCACGCACTCAGATTTTGGTGTGGCTAATGATGCACAGACGCAAGATCGTCAGACCTTCTTGCAGGTCCTCCAACAGTAGCAACAGCTGCAGTTCCCATGTCTGATCCTGCAACCACTGGTCTCCCCACTAGCGCTCAAAGTTCTCCAGTCCCACAGGACATCCAAGGAGAACCATCTCTGGGCAGAAGGAATCCCAGCTAGCCCCTCCAGTTTGACAAAATCTGACCCCCGCATTAACTTGCAGTTATTTGGTTGGATCTGCTAGTAGTGACTGCTGGCAACATGCATCATAGTGTGGGAGGAACAGCTAGCCATGGTATTTGGTTCGGTGCAGATCATTGTATCAGCCTGAAATGCACCCGTGTGCCTCAAAAGCTGACAACCTTTGTGCCCCAGCTCTGCTGCCCCTGCCTCTAACGCTGGAAAATGGGCCAGTGCATCTGCACTGCCTTCTGTTTTTTTTGGAGGTCACAGCTGCCATTTGTTGATGATTAGAAGACATAGCCTTGGTCTTCTGTACTCTTCGTTGATTGACGGCTACAATGTGAATTTCACACTCACTCGATGAGACTGACAGTCTTGATTTGTGTCTGCCAGATAGAAAAAAAACAAATTTGGGTGGAGTTCATAAGGAAAAAGAAAAGGCCTAAAAAGGCAAGTATTCGTGGCTACTCTGTTGATGGTTTTCAATGTCTTCCTCACCTGTGAAGCTCTCACAACACAATGTGATAAGGAGCTACCATGACTGTGGTTGTTTTAGGAGTACTTGACTGGTCGTCCCATGAGTGATAGTGATCATTACGTTTGATGACTTATTTATTTATTTTCTCTTTGCCATCCTACTGGCACCGTAGGCCCCCAAGGCAGTTGCCAAATCTGGACCTTAAACCCTGGCCTGCCCGGACCAAGAGTAAACCAGGCAAGGTCTCCACATCCGGACCTGAACCCTGGCCTCCTACGTCGGAGCTACACACTCAGATCATTGGGATAGGCGAAGCCTATCCCAATGGTATGACTTATTTTCAGTTTCATACTAGAGCCAAGAACTAGAGGCTGACTACAGCATGAAACAAAAGTGCACAAATGGTTCAAATCATCAAATGGCCAGCTGCACAATGAAACACATGTTCCACTTTGCAGACGTTTGGAGTACAACCAGCTGTCTGGAAGCATCTCTGAATCATTTGGTTCCTGGAGTAACATCGTGTTCTTGTGAGTTATCAATGGACGTGACACTGGTGGCACTTGAGTCTACCTTTCCTTGATTGACATTTGTTTTTGATCAATGACCATGGAAAATGAATCACTTAATCATCTGTTGCAAATAAGGGACTTCATCTCAATGCACAGGGGATATTCATGCTGCCAGATTGTCCACAATTTCTGGGTTGAGCCAAAAAAAACACACCACCATGAAGATGGGTGTGCAATGATGCAGGGAATGAGGAAACGTGCTTACTGCTGATTTTGTTTCTGCTTCTGCTCCTGCTATCACTGCTGATGATGATGATGGAGGTCTGAGTGCTCCTTCTGCTCCTGTTGTTGTTTCTACTGCTGCTTCTGCTGCCATGTCGTTGATTATTCTAGTCCCTGAATTCCTTCATCATGTATTACTGTTAACATTATCATTACTATTTTTTTTGTTGCTTTCTACCACAAAAAATATGAAGGAATTGAAGGGGTTGAGAGGGGTCATTTTTCTCAAGCAGTGTTGACTCGTCAGGATCAGGATTGAGATCAAGATCGACAGGATTGAGACCGAACATTAAGGGAGGTGGAGAGGATCGAGGATTGAGGATCGAGGATTGAGGATTGGATTGAAGTCAGGGAAGGGGAAAACATCCATATGAACTGTTTGAATATTGTAAACCATATCATCATCAATGAGCAACCTATTTATTCGCTCTAATGGCACTTTTCACCGGGGTCCTTTCATGTTCTTGTTTGGGTGCAACCCTGTCCTTCTCCACATGAAGTTTTCCAGGAAAGAAAGAAAGGGATGGTTGGACGCAAAATGGCAGGATCAGCCCTGTCAATCTTGGCAGTCTGCCCTGATGCGAGTGGCAGGGAGTGAATGCGATGACAGCAGCTTAGAGAGAGAGAGAGAGAGAGAGAGAGAGAGAGAGAGAGAGAGAGAGAGAGAGAGAGAGAGAGAGAGAGAGAGAGAGAGAGAGAGAGAGAGAACTCCATGGCCTATTTTGACGGCCGCCACTTTCTGGGTCTTTGCGGACTGTCGACATGGGCTGTCCGTCCCCACGAGGCAGATGCCCGTGCCCATCAGCAGTGTCCACCATGCATCATCTAGCATCCAGTGTGTCAAGCGTCTAGGCTCTCTCTTTGCATGGCCGCAGCAGACTGAAATTTAGATGCGGACGACATCGTCGGCATCCTCAAACGCGTCCCACAAGGGAAAGTTTTGTGATAGCTCTGCTGGACGTCCTCCTCCATCAGCAGGTGGAAAGAAAGAAGAGGGAGTGAGCAAAGGTTTTCTGGCAAACTGTCAGCAGCTTGCAAAGCCTCAGGAGCACCGCCCTAAAAAAAAAAACAGCGGGAGTAAACGTCCGCAGCCAGAAACCCGCGACGTGGTTCTGGGATCGACCAGATTGAGATCAATTGATCCGCGATCCGGATTGACCAGGTCAATCTCAAGCCCCTGGATCAAGGATCTACGTCAACACTGGTCTCAAGTGGTCACTTTCTTACTTCTCACAAGAATTCGGGAATTCTAAGCCACAAAAATCAACGCTATGTTCCATTGCACTCGAGAAGGATTGAATGCTTCCTTTAGGTGCTTGCGTAGCAGTTGAGTATCCCTTCAAGCATGCAGTTTACGCCAAAGATAGTGCTCTCACCTAGCAACGCCTTTCGGGCTTCCTCCAGGCACCAAAATGACACTGTTGTTGCCTTTCAGTAGAATGTGGTCCAACTCACTACTGCCTTGTCACACGACTGCCTTCTGCCGTGAAGTAATATTCTGTGACGTCCGCAATCACCATGTTGAAGTCGATGTCAAACCCCTTCAACGTCCCCACGAGATCTTTGTCGCTCGTCGTGATCACCCACATCTTCAACCCTATGCAGTGGTCGATCACCTCTGTGGGCATGAGGTGGCTGGGGTTGTGTGACATGCTTTTGGAAATTGTGGAGGTGGTGGAGGTGGTGGATTTGGTGGAGATGCTGGAGGTGGTAGAGATGATGGAGGTGGTGGAGGTGGTGGGGATGGTGGGCGTAGTAGAGGTAGCACGCTTAGGTCAAGGTAGCATCAACGCATCAGACGCAGGTCGACGTCTGTGTTGGGCACCAACACTTGTGCACAGATATCGCACACAGTCAACTACGCCGCCTCTCTCTCCCCCCAACCCCCTCCCTGCGCTTCTCCTATCTTGTTTCATGGTCTTACTTCTTGATTGGTTGTTGTCTGTATCTCCTTGGCTCGTCTCTTGTTGTTTCTATTTGAAACTTTACAGATAGATGTTTTTGTTGTCTCTGTGCTCATTCGTGCTTGAGGGATTCGGCAAATAGAAGTGTATGCTCGAAGCAGCAACACACACCAAACAATGAACATCAGTCAGATTTTTCTTATGGAATACTAATCTCTAGATTGAACTGCATGTGCAGGCGTTTTGGGCTGAATCAATTCTCAGGCAGCATTCCTGCATCGTTTGGCTCCTTCACAAGACTTCGGTTCCTGTGAGTGGCACGTATAACCGTCAGATACTGGCGGATTTCCACAACATCCAAAAAAGGAGTTATTCTTCATAGTACAAATGCTTTTGCATACCAATTCATCATCAACGCTTATCTCACCATTCGTTTTTATCCTTGAAACCACAAACACAGGTGAGACTGTGACAGCTGATGACAGCTGATGCAACCGTAGCAGCATCTTCTCATGGCAGCACTACAACCATCTTGCATCCAAATTTGTTAGTTCATCCGGATTCTGATAATAGCAGCCTCTCGGAGGTGGCTTTCAGTCATCACAACAACCCCTTCTACCCCCCTTCCCCTCCCTCCCC